>JAODAL010013328.1:0-91783 GCA_025379985.1 Phyllomedusa bahiana | reverse complement strand
GGGTTGGGGCAGGGATGTCAATGTCCAGTTCAACTAAAATGGTGGTTCAAAGACTCCTTTTTCCGGCAATTTATAATATGTGGGTCAGACGGGTTTATGGGTCATGATGCGGTCAAGAACAGGCATAGTCAATGTCCAGTTCAACTAAAATGGTGGTTGAAAGGCTACTTTCTTCTGGCACTTTTTAATCTGTGGGACATGCAGGTTTGAGGGTCATGCTGTGGTACAGGACAGGGATAGTCAATGTCCAGTTCAACTAAAATGGTGGTTGAAAGGCTACTTTCTTCTGGCACTTTTTAATCTGTGGGTCATGCAGGTTTAAGGGTCATGCTGTGGTACAAGACAGGGATAGTGAATAATCTGTCAGTTTTTTTCTGGGACTCTTGTTGCCTAATTGTCTTGCCAAAGATGTAGCATGTATCCAGTTTACTGTTGTGGATGTTAAATTTCCCAGCCTTCCCCCTGTTTGGGTGTAAGAATGAAGGTGTTGTTCCTCTCCCATAGACTTTAATGGTCATCAGCGATAATCTGTTATAGACTATCGGATATGGTCATGATAATTCCCGATATCGACTATCGAATCGATAATGATAGTTGACACAATCGCTCATCACTATTCACAAGTCCTGGACCTCTTCGACGGTGGCAGTGTTCCCACTGCCACCACTAACACCACTGACCACGGCTGGCGGAGTAATGTCAGAGGACTTGTGTGACCGCCCTCTCCCTTTCTCAGGCCGGACACTACCCCCATCATCCTCCTCCTCCTCAACTGATGATGGACTCGCCAGCTGCTGCTATAAAGACTCCGCCAGCCTTGGTCAGTTGGGGCAGTGGGAACACCTCTACTAGTTTTTCACCGTCGAAGAGGTCCAAGACCTGTGAAGCCTGGGTCTTATTAGATCAAGCATCAGATTTGTCATATTACATCACTCGGCGAATCTGAGTCTTGATCGAAAAAGGCACAAGCTTTACAGGTCCTGGAAATCTTCGATATTGAAAAACTATAGAGGTGTTCCCACTCCCACCACTGACCACGGCTGGCGGAGTAATGTCAGCGGACTTGTGCGACTGTCCTCTCCCTTTCTCAAGCTGGACTCACACTGACACTACCCCATCCTGCTCCTCCTCCTCCACTGATGATGCGCTCGCCAGCTGCTGCTCAAAAGACCACATTGGATGTGCAATGTCATCATAATCATCACAGGTGACTTCCTCTTCCTGACAGTCTACATTCTCAAGCTGCTGGCTAGAAGCACAGTGGAATATCAATATTTGCAGACGATACTAAGCTCTGTAAAGTAATCAACACAATAGAGGATAGTGTGTCATTACAAAGGGATCTGGATAAGTTGGAGGCCTGGGCAGGGAAATGACAGATGAGGTTTAACACAGATAAATGCAAGGTTATGCACATGGGGAGGAAAAATCCATTACATGACTACATGTTAAATAGAAAAAGGCTGGGTAAAAGTGACATGGAGAAGGACTTGGGAATACTGGTGGACAGTAAACTTAATTGTAGCAGCCAGTGTCAGACAGCAGCTGCCAAGGCAAATAGGATCATGGGGTGCATTAAAAGGGGCATAGATGCACATGATGAGAACATTATTATCCCATTATACAAGTCACTGGTTAGACCACACATGGAATATTGTGTACAGTTTTGGGCACCAGTGCACAGGAAAGACATTGTAGAGCTTGAACAGGTACAAAGGCGGGCAACAAAAATAATAAAAGTACTGGGTGGACTACAATACTCAGACAGATTACCAAGATTGAGGTTATTTAGTTTAGAGAAAAGACAGCTTCGGGGGGACATAATAAATATGTTTAAATACATCAAAGGTCAATATAGAGATCTCTCCCAAGATTTATTTATTACCCAGGGCTTTATCTTGAACAAGTGGGCATCCTCTACGTCTTGAGGAACGAAAGTTTCTACATAAACATAGAAAGGGATTCTTTACTGTAAGAGCAGTGAGACTGTGGAACTCTCTGCCAGAGGAACTTGGGGTCATTGATCCAGGAATTTTTTTGATTGCCAGATTGGAGTCGGGAAGGAATTTTTCCCTAAAATGAGGACAATTGGTTTCTACCTCATGGGGTTTTTTGCCTTCCTCTGGATCAATACCTTAGCACAACAGGCTGAACTGGATGGACGTCTCGTCTTTTTTCGGCCTTACAAACTATGAAACTATAAGCCCAAGGCACTGCAAGGCACCGCTGACCGCTTGATATTTCTGCAGATGGAGCATATTCCGTCTCCTTTGATGGCATCAGGGGTTGGATGTCACAGCAGACAAAATCATCCTCTTTGGCCTCTTAATCTTTTGAAATGCCTTCTGACCCCAACCACATTGTGTCATCTAAGAGGTCTTCAGAATATGGATTATCTTCAGTCGTCGGTATATTGGGTGACATTTGGCCCGTGTTTGCTCCAGGTTGGACAGATGATGATGATATTTGTGGCCGTGACTCAGAGGAAGAGGAGGTAAAACCATTGGATGCAGGGTGTGTTAACCACTGAAGAACAGATTGGCAATGCTCTTCAGAAATAAAATGCACAGGAAACATACCAAACAATGATAGGCCTGACGGTCCTGCGACTGACGATGTGCTCATTTGTGTATTGTACGGAGCACTGGAAGGAGTGCCTTTTCTCGTACCTCAGGCTCCACGCCCTACGCTGCTCCTTGTTCACTTACCACTTCTAGATCGCTTAACGTTCAAAAAGATAAATATTAAAAAGGTAAACATTTATTTTTGTTCTCTTACTGAAGAACTGTACTCAAAACACTGACACAGAACGCTTCTTGAATCCCAAAATTTTTCTACAGGCAAATCGTATTACAAATAGATTTCTTTCTATGGAATATCTGTTAACACTGTCTTATGGAAGAACCCTGGAAGCAACAGTGCGACACAGAAGTCTTCTTGAATCCCAAAAAATTGACTACAAGCAAATAGAATTACAAATAGATATCTTTCTATGGAATATCTGTTAACACTGTCTTATGGAAGAACCCTGGCAGCAACACTTGCATTTCTTTTTATGGCACATTTGATGATGGTGTCTTCTGCAGTAGCTGGTCCCCCCAACACAGGAGAAATTAACTTTTGGGCACTCTGAATAAGGATGGGGAAAATGCAGCCAGTTATACAAAGCTATACACTCTACAAAAGCTATACAAAACTCCCTAACTCCCTAACTAGTGATGTGTATGATTCCCTAAACTAGCTGTCCCCCTAGTACTAGTCTAACTAGCAGCTTTTCCTGTGTAAAAGTGCTAGAAAATGATGTGCCTGCCTGCTGACAAACAAGCACACACAGACAGCAGTGTGTTCAGTACAGAGGGTAAAGTGGAAATGGCTTTCAACTGGAAATACAGTGACATACACATAAGACGGTCATGTGATTTTAGCAGCCAATGAGATCCCTACACACTCTGTGGTGACGTTTTTTTACACTCCTTTGTGCTGTGCACTGATTGGCTGGCCGCCAAAACTGAAGGAAGCAGCGGAAAGTGAAAGTAAAAATGTTGCGTCGAGCGCATGTCTAAAACGAGAATTTTTATCGAACAAAGAGAGAAGTTCGACTAAAACCTAACTTTTCTCGAACCATTCACTCAACACTACAGGTAACAAGTTGATTAGGAGCATCTAACTGGTCTGTAGGAGCCGGAACTCTTAGGGCCACATGTATGAAACTGTTCTGGTCTAAAACTCACTTTTTCCCCCATTTTCTATGGGGGAAAAAGTGAGTTTTAGACCAGAACAGTTTCATACATGTGGCCCTAAGGGTCAGGGGATAAAATACTTATTTCTCTTGCGCAAAATGAATATAAGTTTTTTATAATTTATACAATGTGATTTTCTGAATTTTATTTTGGATATTCTATCTCAATGTTAAAATTAACCTACAAAATCAGCAAGGGATCAAATAAGTATTTCCTTCACTCTATATGTCACAGAGCTCAGCTTCTCTCCTCTATCATATAACCCTATATATCACAGAGCTCAGCTCCTCTCCTCTATCATATAACCCTATATATCACAGAGCTCAGCTCCTCTCCTCTATCATATAACCCTATATAACACAGAGCTCAGCTCCTCTCCTCTATCATATAACCCTATATCTCACAGAGCTTAGCTTCTTTCCTCTATCATAAAATCCTATATATCACAGAGCTCAGTTCCTCCCCTCTATCATATAACCCTATATATCACAGAGCTCAGCTCCTCTCCTCTATCATATAACCCTATATATCACAGTTCCCAGCTTCTCTCCTCTATCGTATAACCCTATACATTACAGAGCTCAGCTCCTCTCCTCTATCATATATCCCTATATATCACAGAGCTAGCTTGTCTCTTCTATCATATAACCCTATATATCACAGAGCTCAGCTCCTCTCCTCTATCATATAATCCCATATATCACAGAGTTCAGCTTCTTTCCTCTATCATAAAATCCTACATATCACAGAGCTCAGCTCCTCTCCTATATCATATAACCCTAAAGATCACAGAGCTCAGCTTCTGCAACGCTATCATATAACCCTATATACCACAGAGCTCAGCTTCTCTCCTCTATCATATAACCCTATATATCACAGAGCTCAGCTTTTCTCCTCTATCATATGACCCTATATATCACAGAGCTCAGCTCCTCTCCTCTATCATATAACCCTATGTATCTCAGAGCTCAGCTTCTCTCCTCTATCATATAACCCTGTATATCACAGATTTCAGCTTCTCTCCTCTATCATATAACCCTACATATCACAGAGCTCAGATCCTCTTCTATATCATATAACCCTATATATCCCAGAGCTCAGCTCCTCTATCATATAACCCTATATATCACAGAGCTCAGCTTCTCTCCTCCATCATATAACACTATATATAACAGAGCTCAGCTTCTCTCCTCTATCATATAACCTTATATATACAGAGCTCAGCTTCTCTCCTCTATCATATAACCTTATATACCACAGAGCTCAGCTTCTCTCCTCTATCATATAACCTTATATATCACAGAGCTCAGCTCCTCTCCTCTATCCTATAACCCTATATATCACAGAGCTCAGCTCCTCTCGTCTATCATATAACCCTATATATAACAGAGCTCAGCTCCTCTCCTTTATCATTTAACCTTTTTTCCATAACGTCCTGGTTTCAAATGCAATTAATGCCTAAAAAAAACCTGACCCTAACTTGAAAATAATCAATTATATAGTGTAACATTTTAAAAAAAGTTATCATTTTTAGTTAATATTTATTAGGTAATCTGATAAATCTCTGCGTGCGCTTGATTATGAATGCGTACCTACAAGTTTCTTCTATGAGCTTTCCATCAAGCAACTAAACAGACAGAGGATTTGCATGGATATAAAACCTATTCTAGGTATTTCCATGAGAGATATGCACGGTATTGTACAGAAGCTTAGAGAACTGATCCTCACACAAAGCTTACAAGACCGAGAACAGAGCATTGATATAATGAACTTGCATCCTGAACAGATACAGTTGAAACCAGAAGTTTACATACCCTATATGCAAAGACACATCTGCATCTTTTTCTCCCTATCTGACATGAAATAAGAATAAACCTTCCCTATTTAAGGTCAATTAGGAACCAAAATTATTAATATTTGCCAAATGCCAGAATAATGAGACAGATAGAAATTTTAGGGCATTTTTTCTGCAATGTCAAAAGTTTCCATCCATTTTATTAGTATTCAGTAGCATTGCCCTTAAACAGTATGACTTGGGCCAAACATTTTGACTGTCCCATTCTTCTTGACAGAACTGGTGTAACTGAGACATGTTTGTAGGTCGCCTTGCTCGTACATGCCTTTTCAGCTTTGCCCATACATTTCCAATAGGATTGAGATCAGAGCTCTTGGAAATAGCCTGGTTATCCTTAATGTGTGAAGATTACAATCTACAACAGGAAGGTTTTCATGTTCTTAAATCTCCACTATCATCCCATGGCTCCTTCTCGCTTCTCTGATCATTTGACTATCTTTAAGGCCCTCCATTTGGTTTTTGTGTTTGGAGGCAAGCAATTTTCTGGATACAATGGAAAATGTGTTTGTATACAATGTTGGCCCCATCACAGACACACACAAACAGTACCGGGCATTCCTTCAACGATCCTCTCCACCATTTCTAATTTTCTGTGTCACTACCTCCCTGTTCCTCCATTTTCTTTGGATGTACATCAAACGGATGAGGAGCCCTGGATCTGATTTCCAAAGCCCAAATTTAAGGCCACATGTATGAACCTGTTAAGGTCTAAAACTCACTCTTTTGCCCATAGTAAAGTGAGTTTTAGACCTAAACAGGTTCATACATGTGGCCCTTAGTCTTACTTCAGTGCTGCTCTTGCCTGTGCTTGGAAGACTTCTCAAATCCCTTTCTTATCTGAAGTGATTGATAGAGTCACTTTTAATTGCTCATGTGAATTAAAGCTCATTGATTCCCTCATGCTTGTATAAAGAAACTAACATCTTGGGAACCTTGGCTTTCGTCAAAATACAGCACTAAAAGGCTTTAACTTAGCCTGTTTGGGGTGCCGCCCTTCACCCTTCTCCTTTTGCATTTATATAGTTTGACTACCTTTTTTACATTAACATTTCATAGACGCTGATATTTAGTTGTTTTAATGCATAATTTGTTCTACCGCTGGATTTATTTCCCTTGTTCCTGTTATAAGATTTTGAAGTTGTATTGTTGTAATATTGTTTTTTGCTATTAATGTCCTTTCTTTAACCTGCCCATATCTTTTCAATAAACTACTGTTTATAGAATATATTGGGAAACTGCAAAACAATTCTAAGTTGGGCAAAATGTGAAAAAAACATACTTGTGCCCTGTTTGTGGTTATTTTGCTTTTATGGCGTTCAATCTTTGGTATAAATTATGGGTCATCTGTTTTCTATAGGTTAATACGAATCTGCCAATACCAAAAATGTACAGTTTCTGTTGTGTTTTGGTACCGTAAAATAATTCCAAACATTTTCCTATCTTTGATATTTGCCCCGCGGCGCCATGTTCTGCGACCAATAACTTTTTTGTACTAACACCTACAGACGTGAGTGAGGGGCATTTTTTGCAGGCTGAAGTGTATTTTTTTGCTATCAGTTTGGAATACATGCAATTTTTTGATCACTTTTATTACAATTTTTATGTGACGTGAAATGACCAAAAAAAACCCCACATTTTTGGTGTTTGGAATTTTTTTTCTTCTACAGTGCTCCGCGTATGGGTTAAATGATGTCATATTTTAACAGATCAGACTTTTTCGGATGTGGCCATACCAAGTATGTGTAACTTTTTAAAAAAAAAATTTTTTGTTTTTAAAATGGCAAAAGGGGGGGACTGGAACTTTTAATACTTTTTATTTTTTTTACACTTTAAAACCTTTTTTTTTTTACTTTAACTTTGAGTCCCCCTAGGGCGCTCCACCACTGGGGGCATGATTGTTCTTACAGCCTAAAGCATTGCATAGACAATGCATTAGGGTGTACCAAGATGGCGGTTTCCCCACTTTCTGTCGGAAGGGGGAAATTTAAAACATGGCGGTGATGGACGCCTTGTAAAGGCTTCCAGCTGCCATGTGAAGTGATCGGGGCCCATGCTGTTTAACCCCTTAGATGCCGCGGCAAAGAAGGCTGCGGCGTCTAAGGGATTAAACAGCGTTGGCGGGTGACGCCGCCAACCCACGCGAAATTGCTGTAACCGCCAGGTATTAGCTGCAATTAGCTGCTAACACCCGGCGGCTGTGTAGTGGGATCCCGCTACAAAGCCCCTTACCGGCATCAGGACATATGCATATTTATTATGTCAGTAAGAGATTAAGAAGAAGATGTTGCTGTTAAGTTTTGCAAGTTTCTAAGGCCGTTTTTTTTTAGTTCCATTTTTGTGCGGTACATTGTGGTATCTCTCAAGTTGCTATTAGTATAATGTTATACTGTGTTAGCCATAGAATGCAGTAGAAAAGAAAAGTAATTCAGGTGATACCTTTTAGAGGTAACTAAGTGTATTTGTTGGTAAGCTTTCGAGAGTAGTAGCTGTCTTTGTCACACATGATGTTCTACAAGAAACTGAAAATGCACAGCCTTTTTATACACAAGTGACAGAGATCTTCAAAGTTTCTTAACAATTTTAAAAATATCAAAATGCAATATAAGCATAGAGGTTGTTTACAACATTACACCTCAGGTATAAAGAAATAAACAGTCTGGAAACTTGTGAGTCGTGACAAGAGGATCATTATCTCTTGCTGTTATCTCTTTTATCTCAGGTAGTGATTTGTGGCCCCCCACAGTTCACAAATAGTGTCATATGAAGCTAGTGTGGATATTGTGCCTATATGGCAAGGTTGGATATTTTTGCATTAGCTTACATTCCCATTCCTTCCTCTCCCTCTGCATCTTAAAATGTCCTATCAAGACCACAACCTTCAAATCTTCAATAGATTAGTCTTCTCCAGAGAAATGTGTGGCCACTGGAAGATCTGTCTTGCTGCTCTGAGAAGTATGGGAGGGCATGACAAGAGGATTAATAACTCTTGCTGTTATCTGTTTGCTATCAGGTGGTGATTTGTGGCCATCACGTTTCACAAATAGTGTAACATGAAGCTACAATTGATATTGAGCCTATATTGCAATGTTTGAAGTTTTTGCATTAACTTAAATTCCCATTCCCTTCTCTCCCTCCGCATCTTAAAATGTCCTATTAAGATCATAACCCACAAATATTCTACAATGCGGCCACTGGGAGATCCGTTCTGCTGTTGTCGGTATGAGTTCAAATGCTGACTAAGTCTCTGCTCTGTTTCCCCCACATATAGGTCTGTGGTAGGACACCGCACACACATAATCAGATTTACCATGCTGGAAGACCTGCAGTAAAATGTCCCCCTGATTCTGTGTACGTGCTGTGACTATGGGAAAGGTACACTGTCAGTGGTGTAGATGCCTGCATTAGAGATGGGCAAATCGATTCTAACGAAGTGGAATTCGTTTAGAATTTCAGGAAAACTTCAGTTCTGCACAAAGCCGAAGTTTATGGTGATTCGCGGGAACGAAGCGTCTTTTTTAGTGGTAAAATGGCTGCGAGCACATGGCGTTACATGGGGCAGAGAACTCTGGGAGGAAGAAAGGAACACACTCAATGACATGTGCAGAGATGAAGCCAATCAGGGACCGGTGGGATTCTGTGACGTCAGCCCTATAAATACAGACGCCATCTTAAATCACACTTCTCACTGTCTGTCCTGGCACAAGCATCTAGCTGCTGCTGCACTATATTGAAATTATTATAAAACAAACTCCTTTTATCAGTGTCTGGGGGGAAAGATCATCACAATTGTGTGTCATTTGCACACTTATTACTCAAGCAGTGTTATTATTTTATTTTAGTTTGTGGGGTATTCTGCCTAAAATCCAGGGTGGGTGTACTTCTGTCCCATATATGCCTCAATTACATCTGGTTGTTCTGTAGGATGTTTAATACACAAGGCTTAATTTAACCCCTTGATTGTGGGTTAATTTGCACTAAAATACAGGGTGTCTTTCTTTATTTTGTCCCATATACGCCTAAATTACATCTGGTTTTTCTGTACGATATTTCATAAACAAGGCTTAATTAAAATTCTTGATTTTGTGGTAATTTGGACTAAAGTACAGGGTGTCTGTATTTTTTGGTCCTCTATACGCCTAATTTATATCTGGTTTTCTGTACGATATTTCATACACAAGGCTTAATTTAACTTTTTGATCAAACAGTATGTCAGAAAGAGAGGTTGCAGGCCCTTCACATGTGAGTGGAAGTGGCACAAATGTTCCTGGAGCAGGCACAGGTCGCAGTACAGTAAGGGGACTCCGCAGCAGGTGTGACTCGGTGAGGTCAGAACTGCCGGTGTCATTTAGCGGCTGTGTGTTGTTCAGCAACCCAATGGTTCTTGATTGGTTGACCAGGTCATCCACTTCCTCCCAGATGACAACCCCCAGCCAAGAGTCAGTGGGAACCTTATACACAACCCTTAGTCGTCATGGCCTGGGAGCGGGTCAGCAGCCCTCACTTGTCCTCAACCTGCCTCTGTCCCTTTTGGTTCCCTCAACCAGACATCTACTATGTGGTCTTCGCTCAGCGCCACTAAACAGCGAGGACAAACTCTTTGAGGACAGTCAGCAGCTGCTTGGCAGCAAAGAGGTGGGGCAGACATCCGCTGCTTCTTGCAGTAGGTGGTAAAGTAGTGATGTAGAGAGTGGTATGGGAGGTTATGTTGCAAGCAGTCAGGCTCTGCAAATTGAGACCGTTGAGGAGAATAGCAGTGACGGGCAAGCACAAATCGAGCCGGGTGCAGCAAGGGCTTCATCATCATCGTCGGGAGAAGAGAGTGTCAGCTTGCGCGTCAGGCAGCGGCGCAGCCAGCAAGTCGGTAGTGTGGCCGTGAGTCAGCAGGGTGTCAGCATTGCAAGGTCGGGTGCCAAACAGCGATGGAAAACCCACTTCGCAGGTCCAAGAAAGTAGCGGCACAGGGGCTCAGCGAGGCAGCGGCAGTAGTAATCACTCAGTGTGGAGCGTTGGCGGTAAAATCCTCTACTCGACGGTGTGGCAGTTTTTTCCTAAGACACCAGAGGAGCCGAACTAGTGTATATGTAGAATCTGTGGGCAGAAAGTGAAGCGTGGCCAGGGAGCTAACATTGGCACCATGGTCCTGCGTCAACAAATGCAGCATCACCATTCAGTGCCCTGGGAGAAACGTGTCTCAGATGTGGTGTTCCATCCTGCTGCCGCAGCAACAGCAGCAGCGCCCAGTGGCACGCATGCCATTTCAGCCAGTCAAGGCTCCACAACCTCTCCCGAAGGGAGCTGTTTGTCTTTGACATTATCTCCCGGTCCAGATGCTCCTGCTCCTCGCGACTCATGGCGCCAGCAGTCGTTCAACGAGGCAATTGCCAAGAGACAACAGTATGCTTCCAAGCATCATAAGGTGCAGAAGCTGACCGTGCTCCTTTCCAAGTTGTTGGTACTGCAGTCCCTCACTTTCCAAGTGGTGGACTCTGCACTGTTCAGAGAACTAATGGCTTGTGCCGAGCTGAGGTGGAGAGTTCCAAGCCGTAATTTATTTTCCAAAAAGGCAGTACCTGACCTGCACAAATATGTAGAACAGAAGGGGGGCCAGTACTTGAGCCTATTGGTTTCTTCCAAGGTGTACGGTAGTGCGGATGTGTGGAGCTGTAACTACAGTCAGGGCCAGTACATGTCCTTTATGGCCCACTGGGTGAATGTGCTTCCTGAAAAGCCACACCAACAACTTGGACAGGAGACGCCGCTTTCTCCTCCACGTTGTCAAGCTGCTGCTCCTGCGTCAATGTCCGCCTCCTCTTCCACCACCACCTCAGCCTCCACAAGTCTAAGTGCTGCTCCATCATACCACATGTGCAGGGCAGGGCACAGCGGTGTCACGCAGTTCTACACCTGGTTTGTCTGGGCGAACAAAGTCACACAGGGGAGAAATTGCTCCGCGTCATGCAGCAAGAAATCGATGTGTGGCTATCTCTGCGACAACTGCAAAGTGGAACCATGGTGACAGACAATGAAAGGAACATGGTGTCCGCGCTACACCGAGGAAGGATGACCCATGCACCCTGCATGGCGCACGTGTTCAATCTGGTTGTCTAAAGGTTCCTGAAGTCTTCCACCCATCTTCAAGACATTCTAAAAATGCCCAGGAAACTGTGCATGCACTTCATCCATTCCTACAGAGCCAAGCACACCCTCTTTGAGCTGCAGTGGCAGAACGGTCTCCCCCAACAAAGGCTGACATGCGATGTTTCCACCCGTTGGAATTCCAGCCTCAATATGTTGGACCGACTCTATGAACAGAGAAAGGCCATTAACGATTTTTTGATGATCCAAGCTGACAGGAGTACTCCCCTGTGTAATTTTGATGTC
Organism: Phyllomedusa bahiana; assembly: GCA_025379985.1. Lineage (NCBI taxonomy): Eukaryota > Metazoa > Chordata > Amphibia > Anura > Hylidae > Phyllomedusa > Phyllomedusa bahiana. The sequence goes on along the minus strand of JAODAL010013328.1, from coordinate 79,807 downwards.
AGCCAGTGGCAGCTCATGCGTGACACCTGCCATTTGCTCAGGCCCTTTGAGGAGGCCACGTTATTTGTCAGTCGCCAGGACTATGAGATGAATAACGTCATTCCAATGCTTCATGTCCTGGAACAGATGCTGAAAAATCTGTCTGGGCAGGGGACTGGAGACGTAGCGACTACATCTCATTGCATCGTGAGTCCGGTGGGGGCTGAACTGGAGGAGGAGGAGGAGGACATTGAAGCACAAGCAGTGTCTGGCGAAATGAGTGGTTTTTCTACTCAGATGACAGGAGAGGAGGAGCAGGAGCAACCGTAGGGAGTAGAGGGAGCTGAGGAAGGCGAGGCAAATGACCCAGACAAACCGTGGCAGTATACAGTGGAGATGGAGGCAGGGAATCCCTCAGAGTCACTTGCGCAGATGGCCCGCAGCATGCTGATTTGCCTGGTTAGTGACAGCCGAGTAGTCACCATCCGGCAGAGGGAGGACTTCTGGCTATCAGTGTTAAACCTCATCTGCCATTTCCCTGCCCAGGCCTCCAACTTATCCAGATCCCTTTGTAATAACATATTATCCTCTATTGTGTTGATTACTTTACAGAGCTTAGTATCGTCTGCAAAGATCGATATTCTACTGTGTATTCCCTGTGTAAGATCATTAATGAAAATGTTAAAGAGGTTCTGCACCCGCCCACTCTCACAGGCTGTCATAAGAAGTGCAGCTTGCAAGTCTGGTGTGTTTTCTTATTTTTTTCTCTCTGTATAATGGAGGTCGGTTGACCCAGTGAGAGGCCGTGAATTGGCTCTATTGAGAGGTAAGGATAGTGTAGGACAGCCCGATTTAGAGATCACGTTGAAAGTCGTGGGCAGCTTAAACATCTTTTGATCAAAATATGTGAACCGAGAGTCTCAAAGTTTTTTCATGTATGATAGATAGCATAAATGCTTCTTTAGGGATTTCCACGTAGTGTATTGCCCTTTTTGCAGTAGTGTGCCGCTGGTGGCGGTCTGTGTGTGTACATGTATAATTACATGTGTGCCGCAGCCCTGCCAGTGGCACCCAGGTTTGCATACGTTTTTTCAGAAATGTTTTTGTGTGCAGAAACATACGTTATACTTGGTGTACATTGATTTTAACCTATATGGGAAGGAAGGGGTGCCTCCATTTTGGGTTTCTGCACCCGCCCACTCTCACAGGCTGTCATAAGAAGTGCAGCTTGCAAGTCTGGTGTGTTTTCTTATTTTTTTCTCTCTGTATAATGGAGGTCGGTTGACCCAGTGAGAGGCCGTGAATTGGCTCTATTGAGAGGTAAGGATAGTGTAGGACTGCCCGATTTTGAGATCACGTTGAAAGTCGTGGGCAGCTTAAACATCTTTTGATCAAAATATGTGAACCGAGAGTCTCAAAGTTTTTTCATGTATGATAGATAGCATAAATGCTTCTTTAGGGATTTCCACGTAGTGTATTGCCCTTTTTACAGTAGTGTGCCGCTGGTGGCGGTCTGTGTGTGTACATGTATAATTACATGTGTGCCGCAGCCCTGCCAGTGGCACCCAGGTTTGCATACGTTTTTTCAGAAAGGGTTTTGTGTGCAGAAACATACGTTATACTTGGTGTACATTGATTTTAACCTATATGGGAAGGAAGGGTGCCTCCATTTTGTGTTTCATAGTTTGTAAGGCTAAAAAAAGACAAGTCGTCCATCTAGTTCAGCCTGTTGTGCTAAGGTGTTGATCCAGAGGAAGGCAAAAAACCCCAATGAGGTAGAAGCCAATTGTCCTCATTTTAGGGAAAAATTCCTTCCTGACTCCAATCTGGCAATCAGAAAAATCCCTGGATCAATGACCCCTCTCCTGAATCCTAGTCACTATAACTTGTTATATTATTACGCTCCAGAAATGCATCCAAACCCTTTTTGAACTCAGTTATTGAATTCACCATGACAAGTCCCTCTGGCAGAGAATTCCACAGTCTCACTGCTCTTACAGTAAAGAATCCCTTTCTATGTTTATGTAGAAACTTTCGTTCCTCAAGACGTAAAGGATGCCCCCTTGTTCTAGATACAGCCCTGTGTATAAATAAATCTTGGGAGAGATCTCTATATTGACCTTTGATGTATTTAAACATATTTATTATGTCCCCCCCGAAGCCTTCTTTTCTCTAAACTAAATAACCCTAATCTTGCCAATCTTTCTGTGTACTGTAGTCCACCCAGTCCTTTTATTATTTTTGTTGCCCGCCTTTGTACCTGTTCAAGCTCTACAATGTCTTTCCTGTGCACTGGTGCCCAAAACTGTACACAATATTCCATGTGTGGTCTAACCAGTGACTTGTATAATGGGAGAATAATGTTCTCATCATGTGCATCTATGCCCCTTTTAATGCACCCCATGATCCTATTTGCTTTGGCTGCTGCTGCCTGACACTGGCTGCTACAATTAAGTTTACTGTCCACCAGGATTCCCAAGTCCTTCTCCATGTCACTTTTACCCCGGGTTTTTCCATGTAACGTGTAATCATGTAATGGATTTCTCTTCCACATGTGCATAACCTTGCATTTATCAGTGTTAAACCTCATCTGCCATTTCCCTGCCCAGGCCTCCAACTTATCCAGATCCCTTTGTAATAACATATTATCCTCTATTGTGTTGATTACTTTACAGAGCTTGGTATCATCTGCAAAGATCGATATTCTACTGTGTAATCCCTGTGTAAGATAATTAATGAAAATGTTAAAGAGCATAGGGCCCAATACTGACCCTTGTGGTACCCCACTAGTAACAGCGATCCAGTCTGAGTATGCACCGTTAATTACTACCCTTTGTTTTCTATCAGTGAGCCAGTTGCTTACCCACTTGCACACATTTTCCCCCAGTCCAAGCATTCTCATTTTATTTACCAACCTTTTATGTGGCACCGTATCAAATGCTTTAGAAAAATCTAGATATATGACATCCAGTGCCTCACCCCGATCCAGTCTAGCACTGACTTCCTCATAAAAGCTGATGAGATTAGTCTGACAGGACCGATCCTTCATGAACCCATTCTGGAACGGCGTTATACATTTATTTTCAGTGAGATACTCCAGGATAGCATCTCTGAGAAAACCTTCAAACATTTTACCTACAACAGAGGTTAAGCTTACTGGCCTATAGTTTCCTGGATCACTTTTTGACCCCTTTTTGAATATTGGCACCACATTTGCTATGCGCCAATCCTTTGGGACATACCCCGTTATTAGACAGTCCATGAATATTAAGAATAGGGGCCTATTTATGACATCACTTAACTCTCTATATAGTGCAGCTTGCAAGTCTGGTGTGTTTTCTTATTTTTTCTCTCTGTATAATGGAGGTCGGTTGACCCAGTGAGAGGCCGTGAATTGGCTCTATTGAGAGGTAAGGATAGTGTAGGACTGCCCGATTTTGAGATCACGTTGAAAGTCGTGGGCACATTAAACATCTTTTGATCAAAATATGTGAACCGAGAGTCTCAAAGTTTTTTCATGTATGATAGATAGCATAAATGCTTCTTTAGGGATTTCCACGTAGTGTATTGCCCTTTTTTCAAACAGCAGTTTACACCCACATGTAGGGCATTGCTGAACTTGGAAGAAATTGCATAACAAATTTTGTGGTTAATTTTTTTTTCCAGGATTCCTTGTAAAAATTAAACATTTTCAGCTAAATTTGCAGATTGTTGAAAAACATTTTTTTTTCATTTTCACAGCCTAACGTAAAAAATTTTTATGAAACACCTGTGGGGTTGATATACTCACTACACCCCTGAATATTTCCCTTAAAGGGTGTATTTTCCAATATGTGGTCTTTTTAGAGGTGTTTATTAAGTTTAGCACCTTGGCGCCTAAAGAATATCGTAATGAAAATGAGACCCCAGAGTCAGGTAGGTGCTCCTCCTACTGTGAGGCTTGTGGTTGAGCCAAGTAGTGCACCAGGGCCACATATGGGATATCTCTGAAAAAGGCAGTATTGGGGGAATCGATCTTGAGTTGCATTGCCCTGATTACATCTACCTTGTTTCAGGGACTAATGAATAAATATTGAAAATCTACAAAAAAAGTGAAATTTTGAAATTTCCTCTAAACTTTGCTTTCATTTCTGTGAAATACCTAATGGGTTAATAAACTTCCTAAATGCTGTTTTGAATACTTTAAGTGGTGAATATTCTTAGATGGTGTAATTTATGGGGTAATCTAATATGCAGGCCCCTGAAAACCATGTCAGAACTGGACTGGTCCCTAAAAAAATCATTGTTGCAAAATGTCTTGAAAACGTGAAAAATTATAATAAAATTTCTAAGCCCCTTAATGTCGTAAAAAAAATATTGATACGCCATGGAATTGCCTGTCTGTAGCAGAACAGAAAACAAGTAGCAGGAGTGTTATTGACTATGCTCTTCAAAACTTTATGGAAGGGCTTCAAAAATTCCTGTGAATCCACTGTCAACGGATTCCCTCGCTCCCAGAGGGGTGAGGCCCAGGCCAAAGCTTCAGATGCAGCTTCAGAGAGATGTGTGGAGATAGATTGTAGCAGCTGAGTTACTATGGCTGCAATATAGTGCATGTCAGGTAGAGGCACATTTATGGGATCCATGGTCAGTGCGTACTGTAATGGTTGCGGGTTTGCAGGTGGTGGATCTACAGGGTGAAAGATGGTACAGACCACGTCCGGGAGCAGAGTCTAAGGAGCCCCCTGGAACTCACCAGAGCCTGCCGCAAGGTGGGTTAGACTTGGCTGCCAGAGACTCCTAGGCCATTACCTTTGAAGTGGCTGCTTGCAGTGACAACCAAGGTGCCAGACATAGAAGTGTGGGAGCAGGCAGAGGTGAGTTTTTATAGGTACAAACATATCTCGGCATTTGAAGATTTTGTTCAAGTCCTTCATGGCTGTTCTCCCAAGAACAATTTAACAACTTGTTGTCTGTCCTTTAGGTATTAAGTATTGATCCAAGAAAGATAAAAAAATATAAAAACACATCAGTAGCATTCTCCACCAAACAGTCAAACAATAAATATATGAACTATTTCAAAATGTATTTCTGATATTTTTTGGATATATGAAAATTTGAGGATCTTAGAGCACATTTTAATCAAACCTGTGAGGACCCACCCACCAATGACAAGGTGACCTCAGTTCAGATGTGAACCTGCACTAACATCTCACCTTGCTTGGTGCCCTCTGAAACCTTCATACTTTCAGGGCATGCAGGTCCAAGCTACAATCTGTTCGGATCAAAAACAGTTCATGTGAATGTGTAACAAGGGACAGGTGTACCATGCACAGAGGAGTGGTAGGGATAGGTCTACCCAAGGATGGGATCCTGCATAAATCAGAGTTAACAGATTTCAGTGTTCGAAGCAGGACCGCCATTAGGGCAGTACAACCAATACTGCTCTATGGGGCCCGGACGGTCTCTGAAGAAAGGGGGGGGGGCGCCGCGCATACAGTTAAGGGGAACGTAGGCTCAGGGAGCGCTGCCCCTACATAGCTGGGCAGGTGGTGCGAAGGAAGTGACGTCATCAAGCCACCTGCCGAGCTTCCTGCAGGGACGAGTGGTGGACAAGTCATCAGGGAGGTCTGGACCGAATGGAGAAGAAAAGAGAAAGTGAACGACTCATCAGACAAGATGTCACTTATGAGGCCCTAAATGTTAGTAAACTGTTTGCAAAGCACTTGTGGACCTGATTTCTACTACTATGGCGGTATTATTCAGTATTTTTATGGTGGAGATGTGTGGTGATGATGTGATGGGATTATTAGATGCCTGTATATTATTGCTGTTTGGTGATATTGGTCTTGATATACTGGTTTAGTCAATAACGTTATGGTGGTGCTAGTCAGCATATGGTAGTAATAGGTGCTGATATTATTTAGTATTTGCATATTGTTGCTTGGCAATATTGGTCTGGGTATACTGGTTTGGTCAGTAACATTATGGTGGTGACATGTGGAGGTATTTGCTGTACCTTGTATATGAACTGACCCACAAAATACAGATAGACTGTACCTTGTAAAATCCAGCAAGAACTAAATCCAAAAACAATGGCTCAATTTCATTTATTTTTCTTGTGACCACAGAAACAATATTTTTTCTTTTTCTGGGGTAGCGATGGTTGTGGGCCGGGGGATGGGTGGTGCTCTGTTGGGGCAGCGATAATGGAGGAGGGGGGACGGAGCGGGGAGTGGGGTCGGCCGGGGGTGGAACTGGGGTTAGAGTGGGGGGGGGGGGGGGATGCTCCAGCTGTATGGGGCCTCAAAATTTCTGATGGCAGCCCTGGTTGGAAGCATGATGAAGTGGGCAAGATGGCCAGAAATGCCCCTGTGGTGGGGGGGGAATGCCCCCAATTTTTGGGATTTAACTGATCCCCTGCTTTGGGGGGTGAATTCAAGGGGAAACCCAATTAGCCCCCCCTGGGGGCTGGGAATTAGTTGGTGAGAACCCAGGGGTCAACGCTAACTTTAAGGGGGTTGAGTTGGTCTGCCTAGTAGACACAGGCTCACAGATTACATCCCTCACTTATGCCACATTTGAAAGACACTTTCCACCTACTTTGTTTAAAGACAGCATATCATGGGGAATTTTAAAAGCTTCCAATCCAGACTTCAAGGCTTATGCAAGTTGATATTGAGATCTGGGGGCATAGGAAAAAGTTTTGTTAGGTAAAAAAATTTGAGTTGCAAGTCCCGGGGGTTATGGATAGTTTGAGCATTATTTGGCCTCGAGAGGGCTATGGTCGTAGCGCCCATCATCGACAAGATGTTGTAGTCGATGGAGATTTGACGATGACCTTTAAAGTCTAGGGGAGGCAACAAACCTTCATTTTTTACACCCAAACAGGGGAGAAGGGAATTAAAATCCACAACAGCAAATGGATACGTGTCATCTTGGGCAACACATTTAGGTTAAAAAAGGGCCAAGAAAAAAAATCACAGCCATTCACTATCCCTGTCTTGTACCACATAAACCCTTAAAAATCATCACCCACAAATTAAAAAATGAAGAAAGGGAGTATGATTTGAACCATCATTTACTTAACTGGACATTGGAATATCCCGTCCGGAACTTAGCATGAGCCCCAACCACATGACCCCCACATTTAAAAAGTCCGGGAAAAAGGAGTCTTTCAAAAACCCATTTTTGTTGAATGGACATTGTATCCCCGTCCTGGGGCCCCGATGAGCCCCAAACCTGCATGACCCCCCGATTAAAAAAATGCCGGAAAAAGGAGTCTTCCCCCCCCCCATTTTTTTTTCCTGGACATTGACTATACCTGCCCGGGGCCACACATGAGCCCCAAACCTGCAACCCCAGATTAAAAATGCCGAAAAAAGGGGTCTTTCAACCCCCATTTTATTTCTCTGGAATTGCTATACCTTCCTGGGCCACAGCATGACCCCCAAACCTGCTGACCCCAGATTTAAAAAGTGCCGGAAAAAGGAGTCTTTCAACCACCATTTTAGTTTTACGGGAATTGAATATACCCGTCCGGGCCACAGCAGAGCCCCAAAAACCCGCATGACCCCCAAAAAAAGTGCCGGGAAAAGGATCTTTTTAACCACCATTTTAGTTTCACTGGACATAGACTATCCCTGTCCTGGGCCACGCATGACCTCAAAACCTGCATGACCCCGATTTTAAAAAATGCCGGAAAAAAAGGAGTCTTTTAACCACCATTTTTGTTTCATGGACATTGCTATACCCGCCTGGGCCCAGCATGACCCCAAAAACCGATGACCCCCACATTTTTTTTCCTGGGCCTCCCTTGACAATTCAGAGTAATTTTTTACCAGCTATTTTGTACATGCAAGTTTTTTTATTTTTAGAAAGCCCAAAATTTTTAAAATAGGTGAATCCCCCCCATGTCTTTGTTTCTCCCTTTTTTAAATTTTATTAAATGGGGTTGTCCTCAATACAGGATTTATGCTCTGTTAAAGATCTTTTCAAAAACAAGTCATTTGCAATATGTGTCCCTTAACAGTGTCCTACCTATTCCTGTTTCTGACAGCACCATCACCCTTGAGCCACTCTTTACAATTTTGACGAACAAATGTCTTTAGAAACAACCTTTTTTTTAATAGGACCCCGTGTATGCTCAACGCACAGCAAAATTCCCCCCAAAAAATTAAAAAAATGACCCAGGCCACTTTTTACAATTGTGAAGAACAAATGCTGTTAGAAACACTTTTTTTTTAATAGGGCCTTAGTATAACTGCATGCAAACAAAATCCCCCCAAAAATTCAAAGCATGACCCTTGAGGGCCCCTTTTTTAAAATTGGTGAAGAACAAATGTCTGTTAGAAACAAATTTTTTTTAAATGGACCTGTATTTTTGCCCCGCTTTAAAGGGGCAGACCCAAAAAATTTTTAAAAATGATTTTCAGCACTATTAAAAAATTGTGGGGAGAAATGCCACTTAAAAGCCACTTTCTGTTCCAAAAGGACCATGATTATTGCTGTACTCACAGCGACATGACCCCAAAAAATTGTAAAAATGACTTCCCCAGCCACATTAAAAAAATTGTGGGGAGAAAACCACTTTAAAAACCAATTTCTGTTCCAAACCATATTTTTGCTGTACTCACAGCAACCCTGACCCCCCAAAAAAATTTTAAAAAGACTTCTCACCCCTATTAAAAATTGTGAAGGGGGAAAAAGACTTAGAAGCCACATTCTGTTCACTTTAAAAAAAAAGAAACAAATCCTTTTTAAGGGACTTGGCAGACTTAAAAGGGGCTAAGCATACTCTCTTTTCTAACTGGAATAGCAGGGGCCCAAGACTGAACGACATTCCCCCTTGGAACCGAGGCCCCCGATCCGAAGGAGATTCTCTTTTAAACCCAAACAACAGGGGGAAGGTAAAAAAGAAGGGGGGGAAGGGCAAAAAAAGCTGGGAAAACACCTATGCCTCATCTTTTCCTCTTCGGGTCGGGGTCTTTTTTAATCGAAATGCCCCAATATCCCCGAAGGCAAGAAAGGGAATAGAATAGTCGGGACCGACGTTTACAGGTTATCAAATTTTCTAAATGGGGACCGGACTGGAAAAAAAAGGTCTTGAGAGGGGATTGTCATTTGTTCCTACCAACTTTTCAGAGAGTTCGAATGGGTAAAAAATTGATCTGTTTGGGGAAAGTGAAGTGGGCAAAATTTTTTCAAAAGAAAGGGCCTCAAGGAAAGTGAAAGTTTGGGGTTTGGGAAACCCCGAGACCTTTGGGGTAAGGGCTTTCAGTATACTTTCGAGGGGGTAATATTTTGGGGGAAGGCCCCCTTTACTATCTTTCCCCAGAAAAAGTTCCATAGCCACCACCTCAACCCTATTCCTGTATAGATGCTTTCTATGAAACTGTCGTTGGTGAACTTAAACTTATTGATCCAAAAATACAGGGTGTCAATAATCTGACATGGAGGGAGACAAGCTTTGAGGGTTTTAGAGAAAGATAATTCTATCATCATTAAGGCTGCAGATAAGGGGGGTAATGTGGTGATAATGGATGTCACCCTATATCAACAAATGTTGTTAAGTTGTACAGGATAAATCAAGCTACAAAACAGTGTGAGAAAGGATCCCATACCATCTTCCGATTAGAACTTAAGGCGCTGTGTGGATGAAGCCATATTGAATAAGGTGATTAACAAAGCAGAATATGACTACTTACTACCGGAATTCCCTATACTGGCGACTTTTTATAGTCTGCCGAAAGTGCATAAGGGAACGATGCCCTTAAAGTGAAACCTATTGTATTCCGGTAATAGGGAGTCATGATCCAAAATACCATGGGATCTATGTTGATAAAAATTTAAGAGAATATTTCACAACCCTACCCTCATACATCAGGAATACTGCAGACCTGCTCCTAAGCTTGAAGGCATTATAGTGACCGGGATACAATTTTATTAGTATATATGTAGAGGCGCAATACCTTCAATACCCCATGAAGAGGTCGAAAGCGATTTGATTATTTTCTGAATCAAGGGTGGGGTTCCAATTTTAACGGCCATAGTGAAGTTTACTTGGCGCTTTTGAGGTTCTCCTCGGAGAGAAATGTTCTTTCTATTTGACCGCAAGATCTACCACCAGCTCAGGGGCACGGCAAGGGGACCATAGTGCTCCCACCTATGCCAATATGTTCCTGGAGCTGTGGATAATACACTGGGTCTTCAATGAGGGAAAATGAGATTGGTGGACGGAAAATCTCCTCCTGAGGGCCCGCTTCATTGATGACATTTTGATCATGTGGAAGGGTAGTGGACCATCATTTCGAAACAATTGTGGGATTCCTCTGAATCATAATAATTTTTAATAAAATATGTGTCATAGATTCACCCAAACTTGGAATTGAGTTCACACTGCCTTTTCTGGATTTAAAACATCTCGAAGAATCCAGATTTCTCACTGAACATTCTAAGGTGTATTTAGAAAGAAAACATCGACGGAACAGATTACTCAGAAGGGAGAGCCTGTACGACCCGAGGCCTCTTGAAAGAGGTATTCCACGGTGGGGGTGGTGGACGATATCTACCGCACTTAGAATAAACTGGTTTTCGGGATGTGAGAATACCATCAAACAGCGGCACCGAGATCTGAAGAAATAGGTTCACTAGAAGGTTCTACCCGACCAAAAACCTCTAAAGGAAGCTTTCCAGAGAGCCCAAAGAGGAGGTAAAAGGACTAACCTCTTGGTCCCTAAAATGAAAGAGGAAACCCTCTGACTTTGAATGGAGCTACTTGCGCATCAAATGGAGAATAGCTCAAATGCCATCAGATAAGGGATTATTATAACAAATATTGGAAGGTCCCCCTCCCCCCCTTAAAAAAACCGGTATGAAGATCTTAGAGCCATTGCAACCGGCCTCCCCCAATATCACATCATCAGAAAGGCGAATTAGTGAGGATTACCTGTAGGGTAGGCCATTTTTGTGCACCACCTCAGAGGGAAACATGGTTGAGTAGAACAGCCAAATGCTGCATTAAGGTTGGTAAATGCAAGTTTTTTGCCCCCCTTGTTATGCACTGTAAAACATTTTGGTGGCACTAATGGGAGTCGAGATATAACATCACAGGGTTCATCAACTGTTTCTCCGTAGGGGTTGTTTATCTGGCCACATGTCCATGCGGACTGAACTATGTAGGTAAAACCAAACCAGAGTTCAGACGTAGAATAGGTGATAATGTGGGGGACGTCAAAAGAAGCATAGATACAACCATTGCAAGGCACATGGTAGAGAAACATGGTGAAAGGTAGATGGCTTGGAGTTTAGAGGAATTGAGATTGTTCGACCCCCAATTAGGGGAGGAGACTGGGACAAGAAGATTCTTCAAAAAGAGACGCAGTGGATCTATAGATTGGACTGTGTATATCCACATGGTCTCAATGAATCCTTATCTTTCTTGTGCTTTATATAGAGAAAATTAGGATAATGTTTTTATATGATACATTGTTTAGATAGTAATAGTCCTTAGTCAGGTGTTTGGAAATCTTTTATGTGGTATGATTTTTTCCTTGCCAAAAAACATAAGTGCTCTCCCTAGGTATTTAACCTCACTATGCCGATATGCTTACTATGTGTAATATAGTTGTCTCGTGTCCTACTATGGTTCTTGTCCATATGGGTGGGCTAGAAGAAGTAAAATAAAGATATCGATATATATAAGGATGCTTTAATTTCATATCCGACCGAGTGTCTGTTGCACTTTAAGATAATAATCTTATCCCCCTAAGCACGATAGATGTATTAATGGAAACCTGCCTATAATCTATTATGTGGAGCGCTTAGAATGAGAAGGGGAAGGTAATAGACTAATATAACCGGCTTGGGATAGCGGACTTTGTTGGCGCGGAGCGCCGTTTTAACCTGCCGCGATCAAGGATTGCGGGCAGGGAACTGGCGCCGTGTTTGTATCTTCGCGCATGCGCCGTATGGCCGGCTGATGGCTGCGGCCATCTTTATTTATCCGCGCACGCGCACCGAGAGATACTGGCACTCGTGGCCATCTTAGAGTGTCCGCACATGCGCATTGAACTCTTTAGGACGCCGAGTTTGTCGGAGCGCACGGGCATTCTGGCGCGGAGACTCTCATTTGAATCTAGCACCTGTGTGAACAGCAGGACATTGGAAGGAATGTAAGTGGGCGGTACTTTTACTAGTTTGATTAGAGACAGCAGACTCTATAAATTGTCGGTTAGAGATCGAGTTCTTTGTGGGACATTGGTTCTTCTACACCATTGAAGTGCCCATCGTGGAGCATACCAGCTGTTTCTCAGGTACAAGGGCTAGCAGGAGTTGATGTAGAACTTACCCTGTTGTAATGGAGTTTGTAAAATACATATGCCTTTTTTTCTGCCCTTTGTTTTCAGGCACACCAGCCTAACCTGGATATGACCCTCTGAATAGGTACTATGTATGTACTCTAGTTTTGGAGAGACTAGTGGTTTGATACACGTCTTTCTTAACCCCATTGAAAGTCCATGAAAGAGGGGACGAAACGCACGTCTGGGATTGTTTTTTGTAAATTCATAGAATAACTTTGATGTAAACTACTAAGTATATTTTCCATGTGGTCAATGTTTTGAGGTAATTAGTGCAGAGCATCCACTCTGGGGGGTTTGTCTAGGCAAGGAATTAGGTCTGCGTAGCGGGGTCGCCCTTGTCCGGGGCGGGTTTCTCTGCTTTAACAATTAGAGGCCTGGAAAAAGGAAAAAAAGTTTGGGTTTACCTTGACGGTGTGAAAGATACACTGCCCCCTAAAAAAAAGTATTTTTTTTTTTACACTATCACAATTTAAGGTGTGACGTATTTTTTTAGGAGAAATTGATTAAAATTTATATTTTAAAAGGGGAAATTTTTCCCTTTTTGTTGATGGTTTCTACAACAAGTGCCCTGACTTTTCTCTCATTTTTATTGCTTACAGAGCTTTTGGGAGGGATTAAGGGGTTAAGGAAAGAGTCACGAAAAGCAGACCACAAGGCTACAAAAGGGGCCTAAAGGGGTTGGGTTTTGGTAATAAAAAAAATTGACAACTCCTTTTGCGGTGAAAGATTCAGCAGGGATTTTAAAAAATAAACCCAGAAAAAACAAACTGCTAGAGGGGAGAAAAGGGGGTTTTGGTGACCCTTAAAGCTTGGTTTTACAACCCAGGAGAAAAGAACTGCTTTAGTTCTGAAAAAAAGAAAAATCAAACGCGATAAAACTTGGGATACATTTTTACAAAAAGTTAGTCCCTTTGAAAAAAGTCGGTGTCCATAAATTTTAAACCCAAGGGGGGGGAAAAAATGTGGGTGAAGGGACAAAAGACTCACCCTCCCCCCACTGGTTAATGCCCTGAAACCCAAAAGCAAAACCCAAAACTGCTCAGTGGGAACCACCCTTTTGACCCCAGAGCCTCCACCCCAGGATCAAAAATTTTTTAACTTGTTTTACTTTACGCTTTAAAAATTTTCCCCTTTTATTTTCAGGAAATTTTATCCTAAGCCAATTCTTGAAACTTTTCACTTTCCTGCGTGACCAATCCTAAAGAAAGCAAATTCCAAACAATTTAATAGTTTTTTAAAAAGTGAAAAGCCCCGGTTCCCCTCGGGAAAATTAAAAATCCTTTTTTCCCCTCCAGCCAAAGGGGAAATGCCCCTTTGTCTTTTGAGGGGGCTTTCAAAATTAAAAAAAATTTTTGAATGGACCTTTTATAAAAATTTAAAAAAAATTTTAAATAAATGCCCCAAAAGCCCTTTCTTTTTTTCAAATTTAAATAATTCAATTAAACAAACCTCTCCCTCATAAATAAGATGCCCCAAATTTCCCCTTATAATTTTGGTTGCTCGTCTTTGACCCCTCTCTAGTTTCCCATTAATCTCTTCTATAACATGGGGGCCCGGGAACTAAACAGCATTTTCCCTAAGTGAGGTTGCCCCAAATTTGTTTTTGGGTACAGTGGGGTAAATTACCCCTTGTCCCCCACGAGTCCAGGCCTTTTTTTTAAAATAACAACCCCAAATATCTTACTTGCCTTTAAAAGGCAGTTGATTGGACTTTGCATTTTTGTTCTGAGTCTTTTATTTTAAAAAGGGAAACCCCAAAAAACTTTCTCAAAAAGCGATTTCTCCAATTTTTTCCCTTTTCCCCACTAGGACAAAAATAGGGCCTTGTAGTTTAAATTTCTACTCAGATCCCAAAAATTTAACTTTTACCCACATTGAACCTCATTTGCCAAGGGGGAACCCCCAAACATTCAGTGTGCCTAGTTTCTCTTGCAATTTAGAGCATTTTCCATAATTGCACTAACCCCGGCCTTAAACCTTGGGTGTCATTTTGCAAAAATCAAAAACCGGTGATTTTGGGAACCCCGAAAACAATCATTAATAAATACATAAATGAAAGAGGACCCAATACTGAGCCCGGGGGAAACACCACTCAAAACCCGGGACCACTCAATTTAAAAAAAATTTTAAACCACCACTCTCTGATTTGATCCATAGCCATTTTTTAAATTTCCAAAAACATACGTTATCTGAAAACCCAAATGTTTTTCTAATTTTCCTGAACAAGCCCCTTTTCCCGGGCCCAGTGGTCAAACGCCTTTGAAATTTGCCCAAAAAACACAATACCCAAACAGCTGCCCCCGCTATACAGCCCTTTCTACTCACCTCTCCATAAAAAAGTCAGTTTGGGCCTTGCAGCTTTTTGCCCTTTTTTTAAAATCCCATCTGGAAAATAAACTAATAATTTTTGTTTTTTTACCCCACTTTTACCCTGTAAAATTATTCCCTTTATAAGCCCCTCAAACTTTTTTTCCCCAACAAAAATTTTTTAAAACTAACGGTCAAAAATTACCGGGGCAAGCCCTTAGAGCCTTTTTTGAAGATGGGAACTACATTTGCCTTTCACCAGTCTCCTGGTACTATACAGTCACCAGGGAATGTCTAAATATCATGTGCAGGGGCACAGAGATAACTGAGTTGAGCTCTTTAAGAACTTTTGGGTGTAAGCTATCAGGGTTTGGAGCCTTGTTCACATTCAGTTTATTTAACTCGACTGACTTTTTCTACACTGAGTCCATTAATTATAGCAGATGCTATATTAACAGTACTGGCACCACCTACATCTGCCCTTGGCCCACACCCATCAACTACTATCTCATTGATAGTATATACTGAGCTGAAAAACCTATTTAGTACCTCTGCCTTCTCCTGGTCCCCAGTGACCAGCTCCCCATCATAGGTTTTTAAGGGTCCTATTTGCTCTGACTTCGGTTTTTTTGGCATTTATATGCTTAAACAATTTCTGGGGTTTGTTTTGCTGTCCTTGGCTACCTGCCTTTCATTTTGAATTTTAGCTGCTTTTATCACTTTTCTACAGATTTTATTAAGCTCTGTGTAATTTACAAAGGCTGACCCCTCTGACCTATATTTTTTAAATGCCCTTTTTTATTATTTATTGCCCTCTCAACAGAAGGCAGAAGCCATGTTGGTTTTAGTTTTAGTCGCCTATACTTGTAACTCATAGGAATACAATTTGCTATAAATTTCCACAAAGTATATTTGAAGCTCTCCCATTTGGCTTCTACATCACTATTTGATAATAGCTGCTCCCAGTCTATGTCCTGTATTGCATCCCTCAATAAGGGGAAATTTGGGCCCCTTTTTTAAAATTAAAGTTTTTGCCTTCCACTCTGTTTTTTTTTTTTTCCATTTTTAACCGCAAAATAAAATTATATTGTGGCACGTTACCTAATTTTCAGAAACCGTGACCGCTTCAACAAGTTTCGCTTTTGCTAAAAATTAAAACCAGATCCAACAAGCTTCACTTCTATGGGTTCCTCCACAAACTCCCCATAAAATTACCCTAACAGATTGAGGGAACTTCTTTCCCTTTTCATTTGATTCAGAAACGTCCCCAAAAGTTAAGCCTCGGTAATTAAAGTCACCCTTTAAAACCCAACGTACCACCTTTGCTGCCCGCCCCATTTGTTAGCACCTTTTTTCTTCATCTCCCAGTGTTTCGGGGGGTCTATAATTTACTCCAAAATAATTTTTTCTGTATTAACTCCCCCTTGTATTTCCACACAAAATGTTTCCACTTTAGCTTCTCCCCCTTATTTCCTTTTTTCACATATCCTTTCCATAAAAAAAAACCCCCTTACAAACAAACAACCTCCTCCTCCCCTCCTGTTTGCTCTGTCTTTCCCTAAATAGTTTAAAAAACCTTGAAGGGTTTGCAGCTCAATCATGCAAGGAGTCCAACCAGTTTCAGCAATGAAACCCAAAACAATCACCTCTACAACTAGCGCCCAATTCCCCCTTTTGGGTTACAAGACTTCGGGAAATTTGTGAATAGACTTTTTAATTTCCCTTCCATTTTTACACTTTCCGTAAACATTTGGGGGATTTTATCTAACATTTCCCTTAGACGGCATGGGATCATAAAAAAACCCATTCAGTAGACAGCATGGGTTTAAATGTTACCCTTCAGATGACGGCAGGGAAATTATACATCTCCCCTTTGGTAGATGGCTGGGATTATACATTACACCTTTATAGACACTTGTGATTATTTTTTACACAGTTATAGATGGCATAGATTAAATGAGATATTGGGGGGCACCTAAATCTTCAATGCTGGATTGCAACACAGATCTCCTTATCCACTGGTCAAAATTCCACCTCCCCCACTCCACTTTTTCCACCGCCGATAAGTCTGCCCCCTCTCTAACTTTTCTACCCCTTCATCTTTTGATTGTCCTCCCCTTTCATCCCCAGTTTAAAACTCCCCCCCCTTCTAGAAAATTTTTTTCCCCCCCAAAACAGAAAACCCCCTTCCATTCAGGTGCAATTTATCTGTAGAAAACAGATTGGGCCTATGTTGAGCGATTATTACGACAAAGTTAAATCGGCACAGTTTTTATGGGGATCTAATTTTTTAGATCAGCGAAAATTAGGGTTTAAAAACTTGCATCACTTTAAAAATTGGGGCCCCCTTTTCGGCGCTTCCTGTATTTTTTGGGGGCCCCAAATCACACAGAAAAGAGCAGGGGGAGATGTGTGTGCGACGTCATGACGGGATGTTATGGTTGGGGATTTGGTGGAAAAATCATAGACCCGTTTTTTCAAGAACACCCTTCCTGTTTAGCCTCAGTGTCCTCTCGCTCTCATAGCAAAGGGAAGGGGCCCCTGCCTTGTCCAAAACCCCCACTAATTATTCTATTTTTTCACAGAGAAACCCTACTATTTCTGTGATCCTTTCAATTAGTTTTTAAAGATTGGAAGAATTTTATGTAGTTAGCTAGAGAATTTAAAGGAGCATCTACCCTGTAAAAGTCACGGGTGGGAGAGGGGTGGGGGTGCGGGCGAACACAGACAGTCTCTTTAAAGAATAACTGGATAAAGTTCACCAAGACTTATGTTGACATTGCACTGCAATAGCTTTATTATTAACAGTTTTTTCTATTGAAATTATCCTGAATTGGGCCACCTGACTTATATTAGGAAACATATCTTTTCCTAGTAATTGCAGGTCTCTTTGTTAGGTGCAAATAGAGATGGGGGGCGAATTTCTTCTCAAAATTCGATTCGTCCCACTTCGCCGAAATTTTTCCGACAAAATTAGTTTCGTTCCGAATTACTTCGCACGAATCGCGTTTAAAAAGCAGCTAATGTTAAAGGCTTCACAGAGCCGGCAGGTGCTGTATGAAACGTGTGCCATGCTTAATTATGCATAGGGATACATTGGTTGGTCTTCATACAATGTAGTGTTTTAGTAGACAACCGCAGATGACTCCCTCGCTCTTAGATCGCTTCACTATAAAATTCCCCTTCCCTGGGCACTTAAGATGGCAAAACTGACCAAAAAAGCTCAAGCGGTAATGTAGCCTGATAAATTCATGCCAGCGAAAGCTGGAAAAAAAACAAGTTAGAGCCCAGGAGTGGCAACATTAGTGACAGAGTGTGGAGTGACGGCGGGCAAGCCACAGCAGCATGAGGTCGAGCAGTGGCACAATATGACATTCTGGAGGGGCAAATACACGTGGAAGCCACAAGTGGCACAATGACTGAGAGCGAGGTCACGGCGGCAGCAGTATGAGGGTCAGGCAGTGGCACAATGACATTCTGAGGCGGCAAAACAGTATTTAGAGGCCACAAGTGGCACAATGATAAGTGTGGAGGTGGTCACGAAAGCAGCAGCATAGATCAGGCCAGTGGCACAAAGACGATTCTGGATAGCGGCAAAACAGTAATTAGCCCCACAGATGGCACAATGATACAGTGTGGAGGTCACTAAAGCAGCAGCATGAGATCAGGCAGTGATCAAATGACATTCTGGAGGCGGCAAAACAGTATTAGGCCACAGGTGGCACAATGATACAGTGTGGAGAGGTCACGACAGCACAGCATGGAGATCAGGCAGTTGCACAATGACATTCGGAGGCAGCAAAACAGTATGAGGCCACAGAGTGGCACAATCACACAGTGTGGAGAGGTCACGGCTGGAGCAGTATGAGATCAGGAGTGGAACAAGACATTCTGAGGCGGCTGAAACAAGTATTAGCCACTGAGTGCACAATCACACAGTGTGGAGGTCACGGCTGGCAGCAGTATGAGATCAGGCAGTGGCAAAATGACATTCTGGAGGCGGCAAAACAGTATTAGGCCACAGAGTGCACAATCAACACAGTGTGGAGGTCACGGGGCAAGCAGTATGAGTTCTGCAGTGGCACAATGACATTCTGGAGGCGGCAAAACAGTATTAGGCCACAGTAGTGGCACAATATACAGTGTGGAGGTCACGCCAAGCAGCTCATGAGATCAGGGCAGTGGCCATGACATTTCTGGAGGCGACAAAAACAGTATTAGGCCACAGAGTGGCACAAGACCAAGTGTGGAGGTCACGACAGCAACAGATGAGTTCAGGCAGTGGCACAAATGACAATTCTGGAGGCGGCAAAACAGTATTAGGCCACAGGTGCACAATCCTACAGTGTGGAGGTCACGGCGGCAGCAGTATGAAGATCAGGCAGTGGCAACAATGACATTCTAGAGGCGCTAAACAGTATTTAGGCCACAGAGTGGCACAATGATACAGTGTGGAGGTCACGACAACAGCAGCGATCATGAGATCAGGCAGTGGCACAGATGACAGTCTGGAGCGGCAAACAAGTATTAGGGCAACAGAGTGCAACAATCACACAGTGTGGATGGTCACGACAGCACAGCAAAATGAGATCAGCAGTGCACAATGACATTCTGGAGCGCGGCTAAACAGTATTAGGCCACAGATGGCACAATCCACACAGTGTGGAGGGACACGGCGGCAGCAGTATGAGATCAGGCAGTGGCAAATAACAATGACATTCTGGAGGCGGCAAAACAGTATTAGGTGCCACAGATTGCAAACAATCACACAGTGTGGAGGTCACTGCGGCAGCATATGAGGGGTCAGGCCAGTGGCACAATGACATCTGGAGGTCGGCCAAAACAGTATTAGGCCACAGAGTGGCACAATCATCAGTGTGGAGGTCACTACAGCAGCAGCATGAGACAGCAGTGGGCACAATGACATTCTAGGAGGCGACAAAACAGTAGTAGGTCCACAGAGTGGCACAATATACAGTGTGGAGGTCACGACAGCAACAGCTGTATATCAGGCATTGCACCAATGACATTTCTGGAGGCGGCAAAACAGTAATATGCCACAGAGTGGCACAATCACACAGTGTGGAGGTCACGACGGCAGCAGTATGAGATCAGGCAGTGGCACAATGGACAATTCTAGGGCGAGCGGCTAAACAGTATTAGCCCACATGAGAGTCTCAATGATACAGTGTGTGAGGTCCAACGACAAGCAGCAGCATTAGAATCAGCAGTGGCACAATGACATATCTGGAGGCGGCAAAACAGTATTAGGCCACAGAGTGGGCACAATCACACAGTGTGGAGGTCACGAACAGCAGCAGCAGAGATCATGTGCAGTGTGCACAATGACATTCTGGAGTGGCAAAACAGGAGGAAGCACAGAGTGGCACAATGACTGATAGAGGAAGTCACCGGCGGCAGCACATAGAGGTCAAATCAGTGGCACAATGACACAGTTTGGAGGACATGGCAGCAGCCACAGCGCAGCAGAGGTCAGACAGTGGCACAATGACACAGTGTGGATGTCACGGCAACAGCAACCAGCAGCCGCAGCTATGAGATTCATAGAGTGCACCAATGAACAGAGTTGAGTTGGGTTCAATACCAGTCCCTGGTAAAGATTGGTGGTAGGCAGATGGAGAAACTGTCAGCAGATGTTGGCATCAGTGTGTGGCGGCATCATAATAGTTGCTGAACCCAACTTGACCTTAAGCATTGGTGTTGGGAAATCCTGTCCGATCCACGCTGATTCATCTTGACAAAGGCAGCGATCCACATTTCCCCGTGACAATCGGGTTTCTCCTGGGGTAAAGATGGCCCCCGCCGCACTGAACACCCGCTCTGATGCCACACTAACTGGCCGGTCAGACAGCTTAATCCACTGCAAACTCGGCAAGTTGCGGCCACACACCAGTTTGGCCTGCCGCAGTAGTCCAGCGGAATCTTCTAACTTAGGTGTCAGAGTGCTGTCCAAGTAGGCCACAAACTGATGGTTAAGGGACAGCTCCAGGTCCTGCAGCTGCAGCAGGCGACTGCCCACCTCACTAGGAGTGTGAAGGAAGCTGCTCATTACAGTGACTCCAGACTTAGTTACTACGATTGAGCTGTACAGCTCCTACCCCCCCAAAACCCCCCCCTTTCCCCTTTCCCCAGCAGCCGCGGCCAGTAGTACGTGACGCGAGGAACCCCCCGGTTCAGCACCTGTCCCGAGGAGGGACGGCTGCCGCACATAGGCACACCAACTGATTACGAGGATTTCCCTATAGTATTTGAGTTTGTCCTTCCCTCTCATAGCTGGGAAAAAGGCTCCATTTTGGACGCGGTACGAGGGTCCAATAGGGGAGAGCCAAAGTCATCCCTCTGCACGATGCTGACTATTCCCGGCTGTCACCTCAGCCAGGCAAATAAGCCATGCTGGCGGCCATCTGCACAAGTGACTCCCGAGGGGGCTTCCCCTGCCTCCATTTCCGCTGTAAACAGCCACGGTGCTTGGGGTCATCTGCCCTCGTCTTCCTCATCATACTCCATCCATCCTCCTCACAGCTGCTCCGCTCCTCCTCTCTATGTCACCTGGGTAGAAAATCCACTCATTTCCACAAACAATGCTTTATGCTCCATATCCTCCTCCTCCTCCTCCATTTCATCCCCACCGGAACCATGTGGCCACGAGGTGTAGTCACCACGTCTCCAGTCGCCCTGCCCAGACAGATTTTTTCAGCATCTGTTCCAGGACTTGATACAAGTGGAATGATGTAATTTCATCCCTAGTCCTGGCGACTGACAATAACGTCGCCTCCTCGAATGGCCTCAACGACAACTGCAGATGTCACGCATGAGCTGCCACTGGCTGACATCAAAGTTACACAGGGGAGTACCCTTCTGTCTGCCTGGATCCTCAAAAAATCATTTAATCGGCCTTTCTTTGTTCATACGTCGGTCCAACATGTGCAAGGCTGGAATTCCAGCGGGTTGGAAACATCGATATCTGAGTGTGTTGGGGAGGCGCGTTCTCCGCTTGGCAACACGAGGAGGGTGTTCCTGGCTTTGTTAGTACGAATGGATAAAGGCATTGCACAGTTTTCCTGGCCATAATCAGAATGTACTTAAGATCCGGTGGAAAGACTTCAGGAACCTTTTCACAACCAGATTGAACACGTGCACCATGCAGGTCGCATGTCCATCCCTCCTCGGTCAGCGGGACACCATGTTCCTCCATTGTCAGACACCCATGGTTTTCCAGATTGCAGTTGGAGCGCGGACAGTTTTTTCCTACCCCTGTGTGACTTTGTTCGCCGTAGGCAAGCCAGGTGTAGAACTGCTTGACACCGCTGTGGCCCTACACATGTGGTATGATCTAGCAGTAACTTGTGAGAGGCTGAGATGGGTGTTTGTGGTGGAGGAGGAGGAGGCGGACATTGCGCCGGTCAGCAGTTTGACAACGTGAGGAGAAAAGCGGCGTCTCCTGGTCCAAGTTGTTGTGTGCCTGGCTTGAAAGCACATTCACCCAGGGGCCGTAAAGGACATGTACTGGCCCTACCCGTATTACAGCTTCAACTTCCGCGCAGCCGTGCAACCTTGGAACAAAGCCGATAAGCGCAAGGACTGACCCACCCACCTTCGTTCTACATATTTATGAAGTCTGGTATTGCCTTTTTGGAAAAGAAATACGCTTGGGACTCTCCATTTCGGCTCGGCACAAGCCATTAAGTTTCTCTGAATGGTGCAGAATCCACCATTTGAAAAGGGATGGACTGCAGTACGAACAAAAGTACTTCACGAAATACGGCACGCCACACGACCACCCGCCAGACCCACTCTGGACAGGAGCACGGTCAGCAGCTGCACCTTAGGAAGGTTGGGACGCATACTGTTGTCTTCTTTGCAATCGCCTCCTGTAACGACTGCTGGCGCATGAGTAGTCGAGGAGCAGGGCATCAGGACCGGGAGATGGATGTCAAAGAGAAACAGCTCCTTCTGCAGAGGTAGTGGAGCCTTTGACTGGCTGCAATGGCATGCATTCCACTGGGCGCTGCTGCTCTGCTGTTGCTGCGGCGCAGGATGGACCAAACCACCATCTGAGCCAGGTTTCACTCTCGCCATGGCCACCGGACTGGGGACACTCGCATGTGTTGACGCAGGTCATGGTGGCAACGTTAGCTCCACTGGCCACGCTTACTTTCTGCCCACTAATTCAGGAGCCCCCCCCCCCTTTATGGGTGGACTGCACTCCGCAATGATACCGAGCGCT
Organism: Phyllomedusa bahiana; assembly: GCA_025379985.1. NCBI lineage: Eukaryota > Metazoa > Chordata > Amphibia > Anura > Hylidae > Phyllomedusa > Phyllomedusa bahiana. The sequence goes on along the minus strand of JAODAL010013328.1, from coordinate 56,932 downwards.
GGCTGGTGCCAAGAACCTTGTGCCAGGCAAAGGGTGTGAGCGGATAACGGGCGAAATATGCTGGCCACCCTTAAAGATCGGTATGACTGGAGCACATCCCACGCCTGGCACATGTCATGAACCTTTGTCATCCAGAAATTTCTAAGATAGCTACCCGGTCTGGACTCTGCTGAGGAAGGCTCGAGGTCTAAGTTTCGCACTTCCGCCTTCGCGACCCTGATTCTCCCGCCCTGTCTGCGTTGGCACCGTCAGCTCGGCCTCCCCGTCAACCGTCTCATTGTTGACATGGCAACACGCTGGAATTCCACCCTCCACATGCTCCAGCGATTATGGCAGCAGCGCAAGGCCATTACGCAGTACGAATTAACACATGGCCTGACAAGCAGCGGTGCGGACCTCGGGGTTTTGAGCCACCGAGAGTGGAGGCAGGTGAAAGAGCACTGCACAATCCTTGCCAGTTTTGAATAAGCCACCAAAATGGTCAGTGCGGACAATGCCCTTGTCAGCATGAGCATTGTGGTGATCTTAGTTCTGGAACGATCGTTGGACACTCTGAAACAACAGGTCCCGCCAGCGACGGAGGAGGAGACGGACACAGATGCGGACACGGAGCCTTTCTCTCCGTCAAATCCACAAGGCCCAACAGTTTCACAATTTCATCGGTCTTCATTAGGCAGTGGTTCGGGGTCCAGAGCTAGTGCAAGGTGGTGCATCAGCTCTCAGGGTGCATCATCTCAGGCAAGTCAGGGCTGTGTTGAAGCTGTGCCGGAGGCAGCGTAGGAGGAGGAGGAGGAGGTATTCAAGGACACCGACGTTACTGACGTCCCCGCCTTCGAAAGAGGTTGGTGCCAATTTGAGGCGGAGGAGGAAGATGAGGAAGATCAGTTTGCTAGTGCCCCTCAACCCAGTGGCTTGGGAAATCAAGGCTCCATCTCTCACATGAGTGCTTGGATGCTCCATTTCCTCCAACATTATCCTCGCATTAAAGCCATCAAAATGAACAACAGTTACTGGGTGGCCACCCTCCTGGATCCCCGGTACAAAACAAAACTCATCACTTTCCTTCCACCCACCCAAATAGAGAGTAAAATGCAGGAAATGGAGACCTTGCTGATTGATCAACTGGAGACATCTGTTGCGTCTGCTTCACGTTCCCCAAATGTCACGGTGGAACAACATCAGCGACGTGACAGCAGTAGAGTGCCAAGTAGCCGTAGCGGCAGCAGTAGGCAAGGTGGCAGAAGCCTAATGGGTGACCTCTGGCAATCTTTGTTTACCACCTCACCAACGCATGCAATGCAGGGCACACATCCAACACACAGAGACCAGCTTAAGATCATGGTGCACGACTATCTGCGTCTCAACACCGATGTTTTTGTATGTGTTCCGGACCCAATAGACTTCTGGGTATCCAAAATGGACGAATGGCCCGAGCTCGCTCGCCACGCCATAGAGGTGTTGTCCTGCCCAGCATCCAGCGTCATATCTGAGCGGACCTTCAGCACAACTGGAGGAGTCATTACAGACAAACGCATCCGGCTTTCCACAGATTATGTGGATCGTTTGACTTTCATCAAGATGAATCAGGCATGGATCTCTGATGATGTTGTGGCCCCGCTGACATCTCCCTTGCCGCCACTGGCGCCGTTACACCCGTCTTACCTCCACAAAGTGCCTCCTTGACGCGGTCCCGCTCGTGCCTCTCTAATACACCTTTTGGGAGCACTGCCACGTTTGCAGTTCTCTATTACAGTCTTTTCCTACTCTCATCTAGTACTATGATCTGGCCGACGAAGGCTGCGGCGACAGCCGAACGTTCAAATATTAGATCACTATCACCTTGTACTAAACTATACTTGTCTGTATATTGAGGCATTCGACTATGTTGATTCTCTGTAACTGAAACTACTTGATATACTTATTCATCCGAATATAAATTTCATACAATTCAAATGCAACTAACCTCTTGTGTGCCGTGAAATTATTTAATATTGTGTGGCCCCAATTGCCGACGTCACCGATTAGTTGCCGGTCTACTTCACATTCCCCTTCAAACAGAAATGGTCCTCTTGAAAAATGTTTTTTAAAATGATCATTTCTTACTGCAATTTTTATTCTCTTTTCCCAACAGTTCATTTTGCTGGTTTTGCTGTGAGGAGACTGTAAAAGACAGCAAGGTTTCATGACAACACCGTATTCCATTTACTCACTTTATCTTTAGAAGTTTTCGCATTGTCAATGGTTTTGAGGTCATGTTGCTGTGAGATACAGCTATAATTATGGTCCTTTGGAACAGAAATGTGGCTTTTAAGAGGCATTTCTCCCTCACAATTTTTAATAGTGGCTGAGAAGTCATATTTATAATTTTTTGGGGTCATGTAGCTGTGAGATACAGCAATAATCATGGTCCTTTGGAACAGAAATGTGGCTTTTAAGTGGCATTTCTCCCTCACAATTTTTAATAGTGGCTGAGAAGTCATATTTATAATTTTTTGGGGTCATGTAGCTGTGAGATACAGCAATAATCATGGTCCTTTGGAACAGAAATGTGGCTTCTAAGTGGCATTTCTCCCTCACAATTTTTAACAGTGGCTGAGAAGTCATTTTTATAATTTTTTGGGTCATGCTGCTTTGAAATGCAGCAATACTACAGGTCCTATTATAAAAAAAATGTTGTTTCTAACAGACATTTGTTCTTCACAATTGTCCAAAGTGGCTCAAGGGTCATGCTTTGAATTTTTGGGGGCATTTTGCTTTGAAATGCAGCTATACTACAGGTCCTATTATAAAAAATGTTGTTTCTAACAGACATTTGTTCTTCACAATTGTCCAAAGTGGCTCAAGGGTCATGCTTTGAATTTTTGGGGGCATTTTGCTTTGAAATGCAGCTATACTACAGGTCCTATTATAAAAAAAATGTTGTTTCTAACAGACATTTGTTCTTCACAATTGTCCAAAGTGGCTCAAGGGTCATGCTTTGAATTTTTGGGGGCATTTTGCTTTGAAATGCAGCTATACTACAGGTCCTATTATAAAAAAAATGTTGTTTCTAACAGACATTTGTTCTTCACAATTGTCAAGAGTGGCTCAAGGGTGATGGTGCTGTCAGAAACAGGAATAGGTAGGACACTGTTAATGGACACATATTGCAAAATGACTTGTTTTTGCAAGATCTTTAACATAGCTATCAATCCCTGTATTGAGACAACCCATTTAATACAATTAAAAAAAGAGAAACAAAGACATGGTGGGATTCCATCCTATTTTAAAAATGTGTTTTCTTGAATTAAACTACTAAAAAACTTGCATGTACAAAATAGCTGGTAAAAAAATTCCTCTGAATTGTACAAGGGAGGTACAGGAAAACTTGACCAGATGTAGGTTATTCAGAGGACATTGAGTATGGAGCACGGACAGAGAACAAAGTACAGAGACAATTTCCTCCAGCACGTTGAGTAAAATGAGAAAAAGAATGCCAAGCAAAAGGGCACCTGGGTGGAACAGGAGCGTTAACCACCAGTATTTCCAAGTGAAGCTCAATTGGTCCGCACTCATACGGAGGGGCAAGCGCTACCCAGGACAGGGACAGTATATGTCCAGTGAAACTAAAATGGTGGTTGAAAGACTCCTTTTTCCAGCACTTTTTAATCTGTGGGTCAGACAGGTTTAATGGTCATTCTGCGGTACAGGACAGATATAGTCAATGTCCAGTTCAACTAAATTGGTGGTTGAAAGACTCCTTTTTCCGGCACTTTTTAAATGTGGGGGTCATGCAGGTTTGGGGCTCATGCTGTGGCCCAGGACAGGTATAGTCAATGTCCAGTGAAACTAAAATGGTGGTTGAAAGACTCCTTTTCTGGCACTTTTGAATCTGGGGGTCATGCAGGTTTGGGGCTCATGCTGTGGCCCAGGACATGTATAGTCAATGTCCAGTTCAACTAAAATGGTGGTTGAAAGACTCCTTTTTCCGGCACTTTTAAATCTGGTGGTCATGCAGGTTTGGGGCTCATGCTGCTTTCCAGGACAGGGATATTCAATGTCCAGTTCAAGTAAAATGATGGTTCAAATCATACTGCCTTCTGGCATTTTTTAATTTGTAGTTGATGCAGGTTTAAGGGTCATGCTGTGGTACAAGACACGGATAGTGAATGGTGTGTGATTTTTTTTTCTGTGGCTTTTATAATCTAAGTGTGTTGCCTAAGATGTAGCATGTATCCATTTGACTGTTGTGGATGTTAATTCCAGCTTCTCCAGCCCTGTTTGGGTGTAAGAATGAAGGTGTTGTTGCTCTCCCATAGACTTTAATGGTCATCGCTCATAATCGACTATCGACTATCTTGTCGATGATGGTCGACTATCGACCATCGACCGATGTCGATGGCCAACGTAATCGCTCAACACTAATTGTACCCCAATGAAAAATCAGCCCAGTGCTCTAAGAACCCAAACCCCTCTGTCCAACACCAAGACTTCAGCCATGCATTTAACTCCCTGAGCTCCCGCTGTCTTTCCTGAGTAGCCCATGGCACCGGCAGTATTCCGGAGAACACAACCTTGGAGGTCCTTCCCTTCAGCTTTGAGCCTAGTTCTTTAAAATTATTATTTAGGATCCTCCACCTACCGTGTATTTTGTTATTGATTCCAACATGGACCACGACAGCTGGGTCATCACCAGCCCCTCCCAGTAATTTATCCACCTGGTCAACCACATGCCGAACCCTGGCACCAGGGAGACAGCAAACAATTTGGTTGAGGCGGTCCTGGCGACAAATTATTCTATTCGTCTTCCTGGTTATAGAATCCCCTACAATTACTAACTGTCTTTTCCTACCTGCTTTCCCGTCCCCCCGACTACTAGTTGGGCTGCTCTTCTGGCTGCTAGGAAGAGCAGTGTCCACTAGGGCTGCCCTTCTGAGACTGATTCCCTAGCATTATCACCCAACTTGGCAATTTTGTTAGGAATCTCAGGAGGAGAAGTGGTCTTTTTCTGGTTCCCCTAGAACTCCCCCTGACTACATTAACCCAACTACATGGCTCCTCCTGCTGATCCAATACTCCACCCTCAACATTTAGCCCACTAACTGCTTGCTCAGTGAGAAGCAAATGTCAATCGCCTTCAGTGTCGCATTTTGCTCCTCTAGGTCTAAAATGCGAGCTACCAGAGAAGCAACATGCTCACATCTACTACAGCGGTATTCACCCTGGACCTCCTGCTCCAGAAGAGCATACATATGGCAGATTGTGCACTACTTGAAATTGCCAGCAAAGCTGCCCATTATCCCGGTGCAACAGCAATGAAGAAAAAAAAAAAAGAAGGGTTAATTAGATTAAAGTATAAAATAAAATAGGTTTGTTTACTTACAAGTTTTTCTCTCCTGTTTTTAACTCCGGTTTTTTAACTCTGCACTCTGTTTTCTCCTGCACTCAGTTTGAGCCAAGCAATGGAGCCACAACTTGGTAATAGTTTCTATGTACTTTTGAAAACATGTATAAAGCTTATTAATGTGGTAAGAAAATTAATTTAATGTTCTTTGAATTCATATACTTTTTCCCCTATTTCAGTAAAACATCACAACTAGAGATGGGCGAATTTCCCGAAATTCGGTTCGTTCACAACGCCGAATTTCCCGACAAAAAATAAATTTGTGCCGAATTACTTCGGGACGAATCACATTAAAAAACAGCTATTTCCAGGCTGCGCAGAGCCTGCAGGGTACTGTAGAACGTTGTGCCATGCTTAAATATGCAGAGGGAGCTTGGTTTGGTCTTCATACAATGTTGTGTTTTAGTATGACACGCAGATGACTGCCGCCGCTCTTAGAATCGCTTCACTCTAAAATTCCATGGGCACTTAAGAGGGCAAAACTGACCAAAAAACTGAAGGGGGAATGTAGCCTGATAAAGTCATGCGAGCGACAGCTGGAAAAAAAACAAGCTGAGGGCTCAGGTGGCAACATCAGTGACAGAGTGTGGAGGTGACGGCAGCAGCCACAGCAGCATGAGGTCAGAGAGTGGCACAATGATGTTCTGGAGGTGGCAAAAAAAGGAGTAGGCCACAGAGTGGCACAATGACATAGTGTGTAGGTCACGGCAGCAGCAGCATGAGGTCAGACAGTGGCACAATGACATTCTGGAGGTGTTAAAAACAGGAGTAGGCCAGAGATTGGGACAATAACACAGTGTGTAGGTCACGGTAGCAGCCACAGCAGCAGCATGAGGTCAGACAGTGGCACAATGACACAGTGTGTAGGTCACGGCAGCAGCCACAGCAGCAGCATGAGGTCAGACAGTGGCACAATGACACAGTGTGTAGGTTACGGCAGCAGCCACAGCAGCAGCATGAGGTCAGACAGTGGCACAATGACACAGTGTGTAGGTCACAGCAGCAGCCACAGCAGCAGCATGAGGTCAGACAGTGGCACAATGACATTCTGGAGGTGGCAAAAACAGGAGTAGGCCACAGAGTGGGACAATGACACAGTGTGTAGGTCACGGCAGCAGTCACAGCAGCAGCATGAGGTCAGACAGTGGCACAATGACAGAGTGTGTAGGTCACGGCAGCAGCCACAGCAGCAGCATTAGGTCAGACAGTGGCACAATGACACAGTGTGTAGGTCACTGCAGCAGCCACAGCAGCAGCATGAGGTCAGACAGTGGCACAATGACATTCTGGAGGTGGCAAAAACAGGAGTAGGCCACAGAGTGGGACAATGACACAGTGTGTAGGTCACGGCAGCAGCCACAGCAGCAGGATGAGGTCAGACAGTGGCACAATGACACAGTGTGTAGGTCACGGCATCAGCCACAGCAGCAGCATGAGGTCAGACAGTGGCACAGTGTGTAGGTCACGGCAGCAGCAGCATGAGGTCAGACAGTGGCACAATGACACAGTGTGGATGTCATGGCACCAGCAACAACAGCAGCATGAGGTCAGACAGTGGCACAATGACAGAGTGTGGAGGTGGGTGGCAATACCAGTCCCTGGTAAAGATGGTTGGTGGCAGATGGAGAAACTGTCAGCAGATGTGTGGCATCAGGCAGGTGGTGGCATCAGAATAGTGGCTGAGACAGGAAGTTTGAACCCAGACTAATTTCTCACAGTTTGGGTGAGGCGTCATAACTGATGTAGTCTGACGTCTAAGGCATTGGTGTGTGGAAATCCTGGCCAATCCACGCCTGATTTATCTTGACAAAGGTCAGTCGTTCCACGATGGCCCCCGCCGCACTGAACACCCGCTCTGATGCCACACTACTGGCCGGGCAGGACAGCTTCTCCACTGCAAACTCGGCAAGTTGCGGCCACACATCCAGTTTGGCTGCCCAGTAGTCCAGCGGATCTTCTTACTGGGGTGGCAGAGTGCTGTCCAAGTAGGGCACCACCTGTTGGTTCAGGGTCTGCTCCAGGTCCTGCTGCTGCTGCTGGCGACTGCCCTCCTCACTAGGCGGGTGAAGGAAGCTGCTCATCAGTGACTCCAGACTTAGGTTGCTGCTGATGGAGCTAGTACTGCTCCGACCCCCCCCACCTTCCCCGGTAGCCGCGGCAGTAGTACGTGAGCGCTGAAGAACCCCCGGTCAGACCAGTCAGAGGAGGGACGATGCCGCACATAGGCAGCGGCCAACTGACTACGGAGGATTTCCCTATAGTATTTGAGTTTGTCCTCCCTCTCAATATCTGGGAAAAAGGCTCCCATTTTGGACCGGTAGCGAGGGTCCAATAGGGTGGAGAGCCAGAAGTCATCCCTCTGCCGGATGCTGACTATTCGGCCGTCACTATCCATGCAAATCAGCATGCTGCAGGCCATGTGCACAAGTGACTCCGATGGGCTCCCTGCCTCCATCTCCACTGTATACTGCCACGGTGCTTGCGGGTCATCTGCCTCGTCTTCCTCATCTTCATCTACCTCCTCCAACTGCTCCTGCTCCTCCTCTCTTGTCACCTGGGTAGAAAATCCACTCATTTCACCAGACAATGCTTCTGCTCCAATGTCCTTCTCCTCCTCCTCCTCCATTTCAGTCCCCACCGGACTCATGTGGCCGCGAGATGTAGTTGCCCCCTACCCAGACAGATTTTTCAGCATCTGTTCCAGGATATGAAGCAGTGGAATGACGTTATTTATCCCGTAGTCCTGGCGACTGACAAATAATGTGGCCTCCTCAAATGGCCTCAACAAACGGCAGGTGTGACACATGAGCTGCCACTGGCTGACATCAAAGTTACACAGGGGAGTACTCCTGTCCGCCTGGATCATCAAAAAATCGTTAATGGCCTTTCTCTGTTCATACAGTCGGTCCAACATGTGCAGGCTGGAATTCCAACGGGTGAAAACATCGCATATCAGAGTGTGTTGGGGGAGGCCGTTCTGTTGCTGCAACTCGAGGAGGGTGTTCCTGGCTTTGTAGGAATGGACGAAGTGCATGCACAGTTTCCTGGCCATTTTCAGAATCTTCTGTAGATCAGTGGAAGACTTCAGGAACCTTTTCACAACCAGATTGAACACTTGCGCCATGCAGGGCGCATGGACCATCCCTCCTCGGTGCAGCTTGGACACCATGTTCCTCCCAGTGTCCGTCACCATGGTTCCGATTTGCAGTTGGCACGGAGAAAGCCACACATCGATTTCTTGCTGCATGAAGCGGAGCAGTTCCTCCCCTGTGTGACTTCGTTCGCCGAGGCAAGCCAGGTGTAGAACTGCGTGACACCGCTGTGACCTACACATGTGGTATGATGGAGCAGTACTTGTGGAGGCTGAGATGGTGGTGGTGGTGGAGGAGGAGGAGGCGGACATTGGCGCAGGAGCCGCAGTTTGACAACGTGGAGGAGAAAGCGGCGTCTCCTGTCCAAGTTGTTGGTGTGCCTGGGCCGGAAGCACATTCCCCCGTGGGCCGTAAAGGACATGTACTGGCCTGACCGTAGTTACAGCTCCAGACGTCTGCGCTGCCGTGCACCTTGGAACAAACCGATAAGCTCAAGGACTGACCCACCTTCTGTTCTACTTATTTATGAAGTGCTGGTACTGCCTTTTTGGAAAAGAAAATATGTCTTGGAACTCTCCATCTCGGCTCGGCACAAGCCATTAGTTCTCTGAGCGGTGCAGAGTCCACCATTTGGAAAGGGAGGGACTGCAGCACCAACAACTTGGACAGGAGTACAGTCAGCTTCTGCACCTTAGGATGGTTGGACGCATACTGTTGTCTCTTTGCAATCGCCTCGCTGAACGACTGCTGGCGCCATGAGTAGCAAGGAGCAGGAGCATCTAGATCGGGAGATGATGTCAAAGTGAAACAGCTCCCTTCTGCGGGGTGGTGGAGCCCTTGATGGCTGCAATGGCATGCTGCCCGGGGGTGTGCGGGTGCTGCGCTGTGCTGCGCGGCAGAGGGACCACCAATCTGAACCACGTTTCAACCAGGCCACAGGATGGGCGCAGAGTGTTGACGCAGGGTGTGGTGAAAAGTTAGCTCCCCTGGTCCTTTTCCCTCAGATTCCTACAATACCCATATTGGCTCCCCGGTTTTTTACAAAGAATCCACACCGCCGATATCAATTTTCCCGCCAACGTCCGACTGAGTGATCGCCGCCGGCCCCTGACCCCGTGGCTACTTTCTTGGACCTGCGAAGGGTTTTTTACCCTGGCCGTTGGCTGACCTCACACTCTGATCCTGCTGACTCCGGAAAACCCCCCCATTGCTGCCTGCGCCGCGCCTGAACGCGAGCTGTGCCTCTTCTCCTACATGATAACCCCTTCCCTCACCCGGGTCCCAAGTTGCGGTGGCTCACCTTTCTTTTTGTTTTTCGCGTCACTGCTGCCCTCATCCCCCCCTTTGGTATGAGAGGCTGACCCCCACCATGACCCCCCATTCCACTCTCAAATCTAAAACCTTGGCCTACTGAAAAAGCAGGGATATTGGCCCTTTTCTTCGCTGCCAAGTAGCTGCTTACTGCCCTCCAAAATTGTTCTCCTCGCTTTAGTGGCGCTGAGCCCAGACCCCCTTAGTTTTCTGGCTGGGGGAAACCGGGGGGGACAGAGGCGGGTTGAGGACGGGTAGGGCCCGCTGCCCGCTCCCGGGCCTTTGCAACAAAGGGTTTTCTGGTTCCCACAATTTGGCTGGGGTTGTCAGATGTCATTGGGGGGAAGGGGGATCCCTTAAACCAATCAAGAAACCCCTTGGGGTGCTAGTCAGCCACGGCCGCAGGTGACAGGGGGCGTTGGGGCCTCCCCGAGTGCCCCTGTGCGCTTTCCCCTTGTGTGCTGCGACCTGGGCCTGGAATTTTTGTGCCTCTGCCCTCGAGGTAAAGACCTCCCCACCTCTCTGCGGAATACTGTTTGTTTAAAATGTACAGACATTTTTGATGAAAACTGTAAAAGAAAAATACACCCCCTGTATTTGACCCCAAATGAAACCAGAAAACAATTGTAACCCTTGGAAAAAAAAATTTTGGCCCAAAAATGGGCAGGAAAAATTGACTTGTATTGTCTTTAAAACTTTTGGTGTTTTACAAAATGAAAAACCAACGGTTAATTAACCTTGGAAATGAATTATGAACAGTTTTCTTTGTGGCGGTGAAAAAAAAAATTTTCTTTTACTGAAAAAAACTGCAGAACAACGTTTAATTAAACCCCCTGGATGTAAATTGCGAAAAACAATTGAGAGCAAAAAATTTTAGCTTTGGTGCGTGTTACAATTGGGGTTTTTTCTACGTACACAACAAGGAAAAATTGTAATTAACCTTCCTTGTGAATTTTTGTACAGGAAATTGTAATTTTTGGTGGGTGAAAAAGAGGTTTTATTTTTGTCACCCACAAAAAACAACGCTTAAATTTAAACCCCCTGGATGTAAATTGGTAAAAAATTTGAGCAGCCAAAAAACTACTAGTTTTGTAGCTGTTAAAAGGGCGTGTATTTTACCTCCCAACAAAAAAAAAATGAAATTTAACCCTTTCGCTTGTAAATTATGTACAGGAAAAATTTTTTAATTTTGGGCGGGAAAAAGACGTTTATTTTTGTCACCAAGCAGAAAAACCGTTTAAATTTAAACCCCCGGGATTAAATTGCGCAAAAAATTGGCAGCCAAAAATGAAGTGGTATTTGTATTGAAAAATGCTGTTTCTTTAAATGAATACAACAAATGGCTTAGACCCCCCTTTGGGATATTCAATGTCTGTAGCAGATAGCTTTAAAAAATGTGTATGCGCTGGCGGGCGACACGGATTCGACCCAATCCCAAAAAAAATCAAAAATGAACTTAAGGGGACAGTCCTAAAGCAAAATGAGACCCCCCAAAAATGCTGTATAAAAATCGTTTTTCAGAAGAGCTATCACAAACAGCCCGACAGCATTCCCTGTCAGTATAGCGGGGGTGTGAGCTCCCGCGTCGCGCCCCCATTTTTTTGTGCGGGGACGTCACAGAATTGACAGTCTCTGTTGGCTTCTCTCTGCACATGTCTGCAACTTTCCCTTTTTTCCTCCCATGTGATTTGCCCCCCTGTAACGCCATTTGGGTCGCAGCCATTTTTTTTAACAAAAGACACTTGTTACCCAAAATACCCCAAACTTCACTTCGTTCCGAAACCAAGTTTTCCTGAAATTCTAAACGAATTCCCTTCCTTAGAATCAATTTCCCCCTCTCAAAACAACCTTTATCTACACACCAATAATATTTTCATATATTTTTCTTTCAGTTTTTTGCATTTTCTTTCCAATACCAAAGAAATAATTTAAAGTTTTTGATCTACATATTCTCTTAATTTGTTATTTTTTTTTTTTTTCCTTTTTAAGTTTGATACAATTTTGTTTTCTTTTCACTAGACGCACACAGGTATTTATTCATAAATTTTAATGAAGCATTAAATAACAGAAAAATTTTCTAAATAAAATAAATTCCCGGGGGTTCCATGAGAGATGGCACCCATAATTTTAATAGAAACCAAAAGGTTGCCTCAGCAAACCCACGACCCAGAAGAAACAAGACTTTGTACCAAATATTCTTTTTAAGAAAAAGAGGGTTATGGGTTTATTGATGAATTCTGGGTTGAAATTTTTACTTGCGTGTGGTGTTACTGGTGCTCTGCAGGGTTTTTGGTAAAATTTTATTATTTTGGGTGCTGTCTTCCTGAAAAGGGAAAAATCTGAGATCTCTTCAACCCTATTTTTAAGATCCGGGCTGTTTGGTGAGTCCAAAGTTTTATTTTCTCAGCTTCTTTTTTCCCAACATAATTTCTCTTTCCATCTTGGATTTTTTTAGACCCGGTCGCTTTTGGGAACTATAAATGTTGAGTTATTTTTCCAAATGCACTAATCTTGGTTTGCCCCGCCCCGGTGTCTTTTTACTGTGTGAAGTTACCCGCTACAACCTAAAGGTTTCATTTTTTTTAAAAAATAAACTCTCCCCAGTTGTCTTTTGGGTCCTCCTGGCTTTCTGACTTTCCTTCGTCAGTCTTCACTTGGATTTTGTTTTTCCCTTCGAGCAAGCAAATTTCACAAAAAGGGGCAATTTAAAATTTGCTGTACATAATTATGGCCATCAGAGCTTTCAAAAACAGTTCCTGTATTCCTCCAGGATCTTTTCCACCCTTTCTGATATTCGTGTACCATTGCTCATTTTTCCCTTCTCTTTGGATGCCCCCAGGACGGGTGAGGAGCCTTTGGTTGGTTTTCGAAGCCAGCTTAAGTCTCACTTCAGTGCGTGAAAATTGGGCCTTTTTAGTGCTGCAGTATTTTTTTTTAATTTCAAAAAGTAAATCTAGCAAAAATATGCGTAACATAAAATGTTGAAACGGTCACTTCATTTTCATACCTTTGCCCTCTTTTTTATTCACCTACATCATCTCTTCTAGCAGTGACTGAAGGAGTCTGTATCTCCCTGTTTACATTCCCCCAAGAGGGCCCCTTGTTTAAAAAATTTTTATTTTTTTTTTTTTACCAGTGTAGATTCGCTTCTTTTAAATGTGAGTGAATGGATTCCATTTTAGTTTCCAAGCTTCCATCTTAGAATTGTTAAAGGGAATCTGTCGGGTGGTTTATGCTTCCCTCTCTGAGAGCAGTAAAAGGATAGAGGGAAAGAAGCTGAGCTCGTGAAGTTATGTCATTTGTTATAGTTGAGGGAGGAGCTGAGCTCGGATTTATGGGTTATCAATAACCCTTTTATTACAGAGCTCAGCTTCTCTCCTTTCATTAAACCCAATTTTATATCTAAGCTCAGTTCTCTCCCTCTTTCACATCCTGCCTCAGAATGCTTTTATTATAGCTTTATTTTTAAAAATTTTATTTGGGTTTGTGATGTAATGTTTTCCACCGAGTGGGGAAAAAATGTGCTGATCTGTAAAAAACATCTGTGGTATTGATATCCTAGTTGGCATAAAACCATCATTCATGAATGTGTTTGATTTGATATAAAAGAACTGTCTTAGACTAATAAAGTTATTCTTCAGTCTGCAGCTGTATCTTTCGCCCACCTGTACTCAAACCGGGGGCATGCAATAATTTGGAACCAAGGGAGCATAATTAATGGTCAATTACCCCAACAAAATGGTGGCCGAACAGGGCCAGAGAAAGAGAAGGAAAAATACCAAAACATACTGCTGCGGAAGTGAAAAAAAAAAAAATTTATTCTATTTTTATTCTTACCTTCATTATCAATGTTTTGCTCCATGTTTCACCATCCACTACAGCTCTGAACATGAGACTTCCATCCTGTTACCCCCATTTAGAGTAGGGACCCACTTTATAGAGGTCGCTGTGAAGTGGCAAGTGGGCCTATACATTTTGATCAAAAAGTATACTAAAAACCTCCTGTTTATTTTTTGTAAAGTTTTTTTGAGAAGCATTAGATAAACATATATTGTGAGGATGTGCGGTCCATGCCTCTCCCTTCCAAGTTTGTATATATATCTCTCTTTTCACACATGGACCAGCACTCTTCCCCATTTGGCCCAGGTGTTTTAAATTAGCAGTAGTCTGTATAAGGGTTAATGCCCTGTTTCTGTCAGTCTGCTTGCAGGGAGCCCTTTCTCTAGTTTTCTGCACAGGGGCACTTGACAACCCTTTAACTTGTTTGACTGTAAAGCACACAAAAGACTCACTCTTTGAGTGGGGATACACCACACTACTCTCTTTTGTCTTGTTCTCTCTTCTTTCTGGCCAAAAGCAGCTCCTCTTCCTCTTTCTATCTCTTTACCCCTTTTCCTTCTTTCTCTCTGATATTCTCCTTTGCTGTGGCTGGCAAATGAGAATACCAGAGAGAAGGAAGGAAAAGGGGCAAAGAGATTGAAAGAGAAAGAGGAGCTGCTTTTGGCTGGAGAGAAGAGAGAACAAGACAAGAGAGAGTAGTGTGGTGTATCCCTGCTCAAAGGGTGAGTCTTTTGTGTGCTTTACAGTCAAACAAGTTAAAGGGTTGTCAAGTGCCCCTGTGCAGAAAACTAGAGAAAGACAACCTGTGTGATGTCTCAGGAAAGGTGTGGAAAGAGAGGGAGTCTTCCGTCCTGCAGGCATGCCGCTGAAGAGTGACTGCCAACACCACAGTGAAACTTAACCTCCATACGGACTTCCAAGTTATCCTAATTCTTGTATGTACATGCTGAATCTGCAATTTGTTATCTAATTGTGGAAACTACAGTAAAGTTAAGTTGAAGTCAGTGAACTCGCATTTGTTGTCCACCTGCATTTTCACAGATGGGTGGAGTGCACGACCAAGATGGTTCCTTATGCAAACAATCCAAAAAAACAAAAATGAATTTGAACATCCAAAACAATCTTAAAATAAATTATACAGGGACGCATTTACGTGACTGTAAACAATGCAAACACAAAAACACAAAAGTAATGTCCTTTGAAGTCTCAGCCACATTTATTTCTTCTCCACTAAGTGTGAAATTTGAAATTTTTCTAGTTGTCATGATCTTTGTCGTGTTCGGCTATCTAAAGTTAAAGTCTTTTGCAGTAAATCTTATATATGGCTCCAATCAAAAGTGTAACAATGTTTTGATCTTTTGACTTTCAGGCTCCATATCTCACCATCCACTTCAGCTTCGAACATGAGACTACCATCATTTTATAAACAATCATCTTGGCTATCTTATAAATAAACTTGACCTGCAACTATTTTAACCATATTAGTAATGAGCGATTACGATACTACGTCATCGGTCGATAGTCATATCGGCAATATCAATAAATATCCGAGATCGATAATAATTATCGCCGATGACCAGTAAAGTCTATGGGAAGAGGAAACAACACTCCGCTTACACCCAAACAGGCTGGAGAAGCTGGAATTAACATTCCAACAGTCAATGGCTACGGGCTACATCTTAGCAACACACTTAGTTTATAAAACCACAGGAAAAACTCACAGACCGATTCAGTTATCCCTTGTCTTGCACCACCTCATGACCCCTTAAACCTGCATACCCACAATGTAGAAGAAGTCCAGAAGGCAGTATGATTTTAACATCATTTGTACTTGAACTGACTTGAATATCCCTTCCTGGAACGCAGCATGAGCCCCAAACCTGCATGATCCCAAATAAAAAGCCTGGAAAAAGAAGTCTTTTAACCACCATTATAGTTGAACTGGACATTAACTATAAGCTGTCCTGTACCGCAGTATGACCCATGTACACCCTTCTGACCCACAATTAAAAAGTTGCAAAAAAGGAGTCTTTGAACTTCCATTTTAGTTGAACTGGACATTGAACTATACCTTATCTTCCTGGACCGCAGTATGACCATTAAACTGTCTGCCCCCCAAATTAAAAAGTGCCGGAAAAGAGTCTTTGAACCACTATTTATTTGAACTGGAAATTCACTATATCTGTCCTGTACCACAGTAATGACCATTAAAACCTGGTCTGACCCACAGATTAAAATGCTGGGCAAAGGAGTCTTTCAACCACATTTTAGTGAACTGACATTGATCTATACCAGTCCTGGAGCGCAGTATTGACCAATAAACCTTCTGACCGCCAAATTAAAAAGTGCCGGAAAAGGAGTCTTTGAACCACCATTTTAGTTGAACAGGACATTGACTATACTTGGTCTGTAACATATGACCATTTAAACCTGTCTACCCACAGATTAAAAGGCCGGAAAAAGGATTCTTTGAAACCACCTTTTTAGTTTCACTGACATTGACCTTTGATCTGTCATGAACGCAGAATGCCCCGAAACCTTTTTGACCCACAGTTTCACAAAGTGGCACTATGCTATTTTGTACAGGTGACTCTCATTTATATATTTTTTGTAACTGACATTTGTTTACAGAATTTATTTAGGAAGTTTTAAATTTTATATTTTACATTATTATCATTTTTGCTTTTTTTTCAAGTGTGATAACATACAACAACACTCCTCCCTGCAGTTTTTAAAGGTATTTTTAACACATGTAATTGTTAAATTCGTCCGCACACCCCATAAGTAATACAAATGTCCTAATCATCCCCAACACTTCTTAGTTGAGAAGACATTTTGACCTCCTGCTTCTGAGACGAGTCAGCCAATCAATCAATGGTTTCCATTTCCCACAAAGACCTTTTTCAGTGATTAGGACAACTCCCCTGGAGATCAAATGATGCAACCCCCATAGTGACTCCCCCCGAAAATTTTAAAGACCCCCTCAAATTGTCTATTGTGTCCAGCCCTGGGCCCTTATTGACACTACTTAACCTCACAGAATAGCCTTTTTCAAAATCTATTTTAGATGAAATTTTGAAGCTCTCCTGATTCCCCCTAACGGTGGGATAGCCAGGTCTGCCGGTCAGCCATCTGTTAATCACGGAGGGCCAGCTGCCAGGGCCAGAATTACAATGGGGCGGTGAGAGCCCGGCTAGCCGTCTGTCATCTATAACACGCAGTGTTCGAGCTGCCAGATCCAGAGTTTACGTGGGTGGGGGAGGGCCAGGTTGGCGTCCGTCCATCTATTACACGGTAAAAATGCCGCTTATGACGCAGCAACGAAAACAGTCGGGCTGAAAGCAGAGTGCGAAGCGGAAGTGTGAGGTAAGAACCTCCAGCCTTCCTCATACACAGTCAAACCTTGGGTACGCTTGCCCTCCGTATGATTGCAGACCAATTGAGTTTCACTTGAAATAACTGTGTTAACGCTCCTGTTCCACCCAGTGCCCTTTTCTTGTATTCTTTTTCTCATTTTACTAAACGTGCTGAGGAAATTGTCTCTTTTCTTTGTTCTCTGTCCGTCTCCCATAATCCAAGTCCCTGATAACCTACATCTGGTCAAGTCTTCCCTGTAACCTCCTTGTACAATTCAAGGAATTTTTTACCATCTATTTTGTACATGCAATTTTTTTAGTAGTTTAATTCCTAGAAAACACATTTTTAAAATAGGAAGGAATCCCACCATGTCGTTTGTGTTTCTCTTTTTTTATTGTATTAAATGGTTGTCCCTCAATACAGGTATGTGCTACTATGTTAAAGAATCTTGCAAAAACAAGTCATTTGCGATATGTGTCCCATTAACAGTGTCCTTCCTATTCTGTTTCTGACAGCTCATACACCCTTTGAAGCCAATCTTGACAATTGTGAAGACAAATGTCTGTTAGAAAACCACATTTTTTACAATAGAGACCTGTACTAGCTGCATTTCACAGCAAAATGCCCCCAAAAATTCAAAACATGACCCATGAGCCACATTTACAATTGTGCAGAACAAATGTCTGTTACAAACAACATTTTTTATAATAGGACCTTCGTAATAGCTGCATTCACAGCAAAATCCCCAAAAATTCAAACAAGACCCTTTGAGCCACTTTTGACAATTGTAGAAGCAAATGTCTGTAGAAACAATTTTCTTGAATAGGACCTGTTTAGTATTGCAGCATTTCAAAGCAGCATGACCCAAAAAATTATAAAAATGACTCACAGCCACTGTTAAAAATTGTGAGGGAGAAGCCACTGAAAGCCACCATTTCTGTTCCAAAGGACCATATATTGCTGTAACTCACAGCAAACAGTACCCCAAAAAATACTAAAATGACTTTCTCAGCCACTGTTAAAATTGTGAGGGGAAAATGCCACTTAGAAGTCACATTTCTGTTCCAAAGGTCCATGATTTATAGCTGTATCTCACAGCAACATGACCCCAAAAAATTATAAATATGACTTCTCAGCCACTATTAAAAATTGTGAAGGAGAAATGCCACTTAGAAGCCACATTTTCATTTCCAAAGGACCATAATTATAGCTGTAGCCGTCACAGCAACATGACCCCCAAAAAGTATAAATAGACTTCTCACACTATTAAAACTTGTGATGGAAAATGCCACTAGAAGCCACATTTAATTCCCTAAGGACCATAATTATAGCTGTATTTCACAGCAAAATGTACCCCCGAATCGCCAAATTATAAATATGACTTCTTAGCCACTATGCAAAAATTGTGATGGAGAAATTCCACTTGAAAGCCACATTTCTGTTCCAAAGGACCATAATATAGCTGATCTCACAGCAACATGATCTCAAAATCATTTCTAATGCGAAAGCTCTAAGATAAAGTAGTAAATGGAAATACGGTGTAGTCATGAAACATGCTGTCTTTACAGTCTCCTCTCACAAACCACAAATTAACTGATGGGAAAAGAGAATAAATAATTCCAGTAAGAAATATCATTTTAAAAAAAAGTTTTCAAAAGACCATTTCTGTTTGAAAGGAATTGAACGTAGAACTAATCGTTGACCGCGCAATTTGGGGCCACAACAACTCAGAGATCCATTCCTGATTCAACTTGATGAAAGGCAAACGCTCCACATTATCTGTGGAAAGCCGAGCGTTTGTCTGTAATGACTCCCTCCCGCTGTGCTGGAAGGTCCGCTCAGATATGAACGCTGCTGCTGGGCAGACTACACTTTTATGGCGTGGCGAGCGAGCTCAGGGCCATTCCGCCATTTTGGAGTACCCAGAAGACATTGGTCCGGAACACATATAAAAGCATCGGTGTTGAGACGCAGATAGTCCGTGCACCGTGATCTTAAGCTTTGGTCTCTTTGTTGGAGTTCCCTGCATTGCATGCTTGGTGAGTGGTAAATAAAGATTCCAGAGGTCACCCATTAGCTCTGCCACCTTGCCTGCTGCTGCTGCTGCCGCTGAGCTGCTTGGCACTCTACTGTTTTCACTCGCTATAGGGGGTTCCATCCGTGACATTTGAGAACGTGAAGCAGACGCAACAGATGTCTCCAGTTGATCCAAACACAAAGGTCTCCATTATCCTGCATTTTACTCTCTATTGGGTGCGGTGAAGGAAAAGTTGCTGAGTTTTTGTTTTTGTACCCGGGCATCCAGGAGGTGGCCCACCAAGGAGACTGTTGTCATTTTGATGTCCGTATTGCGAGGGATCATGTTGAGGAAAAGGAGCATCCAACACTCATGTGAGAGATGGACCTTGATTTCCCAAGCCTCTGGTCGAGGGCACTAGCAAACTGATCTTCCTTATCTTCCTCCTCCGCCTCAATTTGCTGCCAACCTCTTTCCAAGGCAGGGACGTCGGTAACGTCGGTGTCTCGGAATACCTCCTCCTCCTCCTCCTCTTCCTCCGCTTCCTCCGGCACAGCTTCAACACAGCCCTGACTTGCCTGAGATGATGCGCCCTGAGAGCTGAAACGTGCCTTGCACTAGCCCTGGACCCGGAACACTGCTAATGAAGACCGATAAAATTGGAGAAACTGTGGGCCTTGTGGATTTCTACGGAGAGAAAAGCTCCGTGTCCCGCATCTGTATCCGTCCTCTAATCCTCGCTGGCGGACCTATTGTTTTCAGAGTGTCCAACGATCGTTCCAGAACCAAAAAAAAAAAAAATGTGAAAATATAGATCACCACAATGCTCAATGCGCTGACAAGGGCATTCGTCCGCAACGACCATTTTGGTGGCTTCTCAAAACTGGCCAAGCGATGGTGCTGAGCTCTTTCACACCGCCCTCCACTCTCGAGGCTCAACACCCCGAGTCCGCACCGCTGCTTGTCAGGCCATGTGTCCCACTTCTACTGCGTAATGGCATTTGCCTGCTGCTCACAATCGCTGGAGCATGTGGAAGGTTGGAATCCAGCGTGTTGCCCACGTCAACAATGTAGACAGTTGACGGGGAGGCCGACTGACGCTGCATACGCACCAGGCGGGACTAGACAGGGTCGAACGGCGGAAGTGCGAACTTAGACATTGAGCCTTCCTCAGCAGCAGTCTGACCCGGGTAGCTCATTTAGAAATTTCTGGACGACAAGGTTCATGACATGGGCCAGGCAAGGGATGTGCTCCAGCCACCAATCTTAAGGGCAGCCAGGTCAGAGTTCGCCTGTTATCGCACACCACCTTGCCTGGCCCAAGGTTATTGGCACCAAGCCAGTGCTCGTCACGTTGCGGAGACCGCCCACAGCTCCTACCTTGTTTGGACGGTCTCCAACGACAGTTTAATTTCAACACGGCTGGTTTCTCTGGGCATGTGATGCAACCATAGGACCATTGGGGTGAAAGAACCCTGCACCATCCCTGGCGGTTGTTGAAGAGCGTGCGCCGAGCCTGAGAGCCCACCGTCCACCCCCTCAGAGACATCCACCCACTCACTCCAGTGAGCTGTCACAGAGATATAGCGCCCTTGGCCGTGCTTACTAGTGCATGTGTCTGTGCAGATGGACTTTCCGGCCCAATGCAGACAACGCGTTTGAAATTTTAGATGACAGGGGCGGGCCCAGGCAGGAGGGCTTTTCTGCAAAGAAATGTGCTGGGCTCTGGTTTTTGGGGGGCGGAAAGGGGCCATGACGTTTGGGGAAAACCCACTATGTCCACCAAAAGGAAAGGCAAATTTTTCCAAAGGGCCAAAAGCCGGGAAAACCCGAAATTCAGGCTTTTGGCTTTGGGATTTTTTGGGTTAAAAGTTTTTCTTCGCTCCCAAACCGGAAGACAAAAGGGGGTGCTAGATGGCCCTTTTGGGGCATGCGGGTCGAAAACGCAAAGGAAAGGGGGTAGGGGGGTCTCTGGGTGCTGAGGTACCGGCGGGGTGGAGCTAAGCGGAGGCTGACCTGATCAGGGATCTGAAGCAGGGGGGCCGCTGAGGAACGCTTGGTGGTGGGAGGAGGAGGGGGCGGAGAAAGGGGTTGACAGTGGTTGGGGGGCCCGGCGTCGGCGGCCCTTTTTTGCCAAAGGGTTGCCTCCATTTCAACTCTGCTTTTGCTGCATGTGATAACATGTTGTGGGGGTTCCCCCCAAAAAGGGTTTTGCCTCTATTATGCTTTACGGCAAAGGGGGCAATGACATCGCTGGTAAACAGGGGTTTCTCAAAAAAGGGCCCCAGCTGTGGGTCCTGGGCCTTTTTGAGGCGATAACGAGGGGGGGGGTTTGCGCGGGCCCGGGCGGGGGAATCATATAGGGGACTTCCTCCCCCTTCCCCTTTTTGAGGCGGAAACCCTTACGACACAACCTCATCGTTTTCCCTCCTGCCAGTAAAACAAGCGCTCACAAGAAAATTTTGCTGAAAAGACCCGTTGGATCCGCTTTGTCGTCATCATCATCTCAACACAGGTGATTCGTCGCCCTGACATTCTGCATCCAGGACGCGGGCTACAAGAAGGGCGTTCCGATCGCCCGGTTTTTCCCGATTGACCGGCTTCCTTCTCCTACTTGTTTGGATCAAAACGGGCCCAAGAGCGAAAAAATACCCCTTTTCCCCTTTTTTGATCTTTTTGACATGTTTCTGCCCCCAAAACCGCATTTTTTTAAAAGGGCTCAAAAAAGGGTTACCCACAGGGGTGGGTACACAAGTTGAAAATTGGGCTGCTTCATGTTGGACGGGCGATGACGACATTTGTGGGCGTGACTGGGAGGACGAGGGGGTAAGCTCGGATGCATTTTGCTTTAAAACCATGAAGGACAGTTGGCGACGCTGTTCGTTACGAGATTCAAGGCCCTGACCACGATGACAGGCCTGACGTCCTGACACGACGAACCCCCTGGGAGCGTGTGTCCCAGCATGGAAGGAGCACCTTTCTCGTACCTCTACCTTTTCCCTGTCCCCCCCCCTTTTCTCGCTTACCACCTGCATTTCGCTCCCTGTTCAAAATATAAAAATTTGAGAAGGTATGGAAAAGTTTTGGGGAAATCTCTTTTTAAAAAAACGGCAAATCACAGCATTCTCAAATCCCTCCAATCAAAAAAAAATGCTGTATTCAATTTTAACTGCAAAGTAGATTATCAACAAAGCTGGCCTTTCACCCAAAATAAAAAACACGTTTCTGAAATGTAATCGGTAATACAAGGTATTTTTTGGGACCCCTTTTAATTCACCTGTGATACACAAAAATTTCTGTATTCACATTTAATGCAAGGGCCCCATAACAAAGCTTTAGTGGCCAAAGTAAAAAAAAAAAAAAGAAAAGATTCGGGTTAAAAAGGGATTTTTTGCCTTATCAATTTACCTGGGGACACAAAATTGAGTTTTACATTTAGTGCAAGGTGCCCAATGAACAAAGCTGTAGGGGCCCAAAATCAAAAAAAGATTTTTGTAAGGTATTCGGATAAAAAAGGTTTTTTTGGCACCTATCAATTCACCTTTGTGACACAATTGCAATTCACATTTAATGCAAGGGGCCTCAGAAAAAGTTGTGCGCCAAAATCAAAAACACTACTGAAATTTTCATAATACAAGGATTTTTGGCACCTACAAATTACCCCGTGGTGACTACAAAATTGCAATATTCACATTTTAAAGGGAAGGTGCCTCAAAAAACAAATCTGTAGTGCGCCAAAGTTCAAAAAACACGTATCTGAAATTTAGAAATACAAAGGGATTTTGGCCCTTTCAATTCATCGTGGGGACTACAAAATTGCTATATTCACTTAAGTGCAAGGGCCTCAAAAACAATCTTAGGGGCCCAAAATGAAAAAAAAACGTTCTGAATGTATTGGACAATAAAAGATTTTTTTGGGACCTATCAATTCACCTGTGGGGAC
The DNA here is from genome assembly GCA_025379985.1 of Phyllomedusa bahiana. Taxonomy (NCBI): domain Eukaryota; kingdom Metazoa; phylum Chordata; class Amphibia; order Anura; family Hylidae; genus Phyllomedusa; species Phyllomedusa bahiana. The sequence goes on along the minus strand of JAODAL010013328.1, from coordinate 33,989 downwards.
TACAAATTCCCCGGATTCAAATTTAACGCAAAGTAATCTATCAACAAAGCTTCCCGCGCCAAAGGAAAAAACAGTATCTGAAAATTTTTCGGGTAATAAAGGGGTTTTTGGCACCTTTCAATTCACCCGGTGACTAAAAATTGCTGATCCCCATTTAAGGCAAGGGGGCCTCAATAAAAAAGCTGTATGCGCCAAAATTAAAAAACACTACTGTAATGTATTGGTAATAAAAGGGATTTTTTGGGGATTATCAAATTTACCTGGGGGCACAAAAATTTTAGTATTTTACATTAAGTCAAGGGCTCAATGAACAAAGCTGTAGTGCGCCAAAGTCAAAAAAAACGCATCTGAAATTTTATTTTGGATAATACAAGGTATTTTTGGGACCATCAACCTGGCGATACAAAAATTTGGGGGATTCTAATTTAACTGCAAGGTATAAATCAACAAAGGTGGAATGGCAAAATTGAAAATGAACACCCATCTGAAAATTTACGAAATTTTTAAAATGGAGTTTTGCCCAAAAAAAGAGCCTGCAGTACAGAAAAATGTGTATCCCCATAAGTTCGGGCCCAAAATTTTCCCGGAAAAATTTCAATAGAAAATTGTTATAATAAAAGCTTTGCAGTGCAATGTCTCACAAAAATTTTGATGAACTTTACAGTTTTTATATAGAAATTTTCTGTTTCGCCCCCCCCTTCCCCGCTCCCCCCGTGACTTTACGCGGTAGAGCTCCCTTTAAAATTCTCTACCTAACTACAAAATTTCAAAACTAATCTAACTAATTTAAAGGACCACTAACAGTAGAGCTTTCTCTTAAAAATAGAATAATTTTGCTGGCTGGTTGGAACAGGGAGAGCGCACCCTACTGCTTTGAGACGCTGAAGAACTGAGGCTGAACAGGAAACGCGTTCTATGAAAACAGGTCATGGATTTTTCCCGCCAATCGCAACCAAAAAATCCAGTCATGCTCGCACACACACTCAACCTGCTCTATTCTGTAACTGATTTTTTTGCCGCCAAAAGACAGGAAAGGGCTAAAAAGGCGCAATCTTAAAAAATGAGCCAATTTTTAAACCCAAATTACGCATGACAAAAATTTCGATCAACATAAAAACTGTGCCGATTTCAACTTTGTCGATAATAATCGCTCAACACTAGACTAGACATGTTGGTGGTGGTTAAACACCTAAGATTCTTGCCTCTACATATGCGTTTACAGCAAAGGCGGCATATGACATCGCTGGGTGAATCAGAGGCTTGCTCAAAGAAGGCCCTATCTAGAGAGGTCCTGGACCTTTTTGACGGCGATCAGCGAGGAGCGGGGTTTCCGCTGACCGTGGCAGGCGGAATCATATCAGCAGACTTCTGCGACCGCCCTGTCCCTTTTTGAGGCGGGACCCGTACTGACACTACCCCATCGTCTTCCTCCTCGTCCAGTGATGAAGCGCTCGCAAGCAAATTCTGCTGAAAAGACCACGTTGGATCCGCAATGTCGTCATCATCATCATCAACACAGGTGACTTGGTCGTCCTGACATTCTGCATCCAGGAGCTGCGGGCTACAAGCAAGAGGGACTGCAATGTGTTGCGGACCGCCCGGGATTTTCGCCGATTGACCAGCTTTCTTCTCCTCCTCTGATGGCATCAGTAACTGGGCGTCAGAGCAGACAAAATCATCATCTTTGGCCTCTTGATCTTTTAACATGCCTTCTGACCCCAACCGCATTTTGTCATCAAAGAGGTCTTCAGAAAATGGATTATCCACAGTGGTGGGTACACGAGTTGACATTTGGGCTGCCTTCGCTTCATGTTGGACGGATGCTGATGATGCTGATGACGACATTTGTGGCCGTGACTGGGAGGACGAGGAGGTAAGACTGCTGGATGCAGGTTGCATTAACCACTGAAGAACAGATTGGCGATGCTGTTCGTTACTGAGATTCACAGGGCCCTGACCCAGCGATGACAGGCCTGACGGTCCTGCAACTGACGATCCGCTGGCATGCGTGTTGTTGCCAGCACTGGAAGGAGCACCTTCTCTTGTACCTCTACCTCTATGTGCTAACCCCCTCTTTGCGCGCTTCCCACCTGAATTTCGCTCTATGTTCAGAAAGATAAAAATTTGAGAAGGTATGGAAGAGTTTTGGAAAGTCTCTTATTAAAAGACGGCAAATCACAGCTATTCTCAAATCCCTCAAATCAAAACAAAATTGCTGGATTGAAATTTAAGTGCTAGGTACCTCTATCAACAAAGCTTGACTGACCAAAAGTGAAAAAAACAACTGTCTGAAATGTATACGGATAATAAAAGGTATTTTTGGCACCTATCAGTACACCTGTGGTGACTACAAAGTTGCTGGATTCAAATTTAACTGCAAGGTGGCTCTATCAACAAAGCTGGCCTGCGCCAAAGTGAAAAAAAACACGTATCTGAAATGTATACGGGATAATAAAAGGTATTTTTTGGCACCTATCATTTCACCTGTGGTGACTACAAAATTGCTGTATTCAAATTTAACTGCAAAGTAGCTCTATCAACAAAGCTTGACTGACCAAAAGTGAAAAAAACACCTGTCTGAAATGTATACGGATAATAAAAGGTATTTTTGGCACCTTTCAGTACACCTGTGGTGACTACAAAGTTGCTGGATTCAAATTTAACTGCAAGGTGGCTCTATCAACAAAGCTGGCCTGCGCCAAAGTGAAAAAAAACACGTATCTGAAATGTATACGGGATAATAAAAGGTATTTTTTGGCACCTATCAATTCACCTGTGGTGACTACAAAATTGCTGTATTCACATTTAAGTGCAAGGTGCCTCAATGAACAAAGATGTAGTGCGCCAAAGTGAAAAAACACGTATCTGAAATGTATTCGGATATTAAAAGGTATTTTTGGCACCTATCAACCTGTGCTGACTGCAAAATTGCTGGATTCCAATTTAAGTGCAAGGTGGCTATATCAACAAAGCTGGACTGGGCAAAATTGAAAAAGAACACCTATCTGAAATGTATACTGATAATAAAAGTGGAGTTTTGCACCTAACAAATAGACCTGCAGTTACTAGAAAAGATCTGTATCCTAATATAAGGCAACGCAATGTCTAAACAAAGTTTTGGCTCTACAATATCCAGTATCCTTTATAGAGCTTGTCTGTGTTCGCCCGCGGGCCCACCGCCCCCTTGCTCCCCCCCTTGACTTTACAGCGGTAGATGCTCCTTTACAATTCTCTGCCTGACTACCTAAAATCTGCAAATCTCTGATCTAACTAAGTTCTAAGGATCACAGCTAAAAGTAGAGCTGTCTCTGTGAAAAAATAGAATAATTTCGCTGAGCTGTTTGCTGAGCTGTTTGGACAGAGGCAGAGCGCACGTCCTTCTGCTATGAGATGCTGACACACACTGATCATGAACAGGAAGGGCTGTTCTATGTAAAACGAGGTCATGTGATTTTTCCAGCCAATCGCAACCATACACATCCCAGTCATGACGTCGCACACCCATCTCACCCTGCTCTATTCTGTAAGCTGATTTGCTGGCTGCCAAAATGACAGGAAGCGCCAAAAAGGCGCGATATTAATAGATTAATACACAACGTGGAAATCCCTAAAGAAGCATTTATGCTATCTATCATACATGAAAAAACTTTGAGACTCTCGGTTCACATATTTTGATCAAAAGATGTTTAAGCTGCCCACGAATTTCAACGTGATCTCAAATCGGGCAGTCCTATGCTATCTTTACCTCTCAATCGAGCCAATCAGGCCCTCTCGCTGGGTCAAACGACCTCCATTATTCAGAGAGAAAAAATAAAAAAACCCCAACCTGCAAGCTGCCCTTCTTATGACAGCCTGTGAGAGAGGGCGGGGACAGAAACCCAAAATGGAAGCACCCCTTCCTTCCCATATAGGTTAAAATCAATGTACACCAAGTATAACGTATGTTTCTGCACACAAAAACATTTCTGAAAAAACGTATGCAAACCTGGGTTTCATGTATGATAGATAGCATAAATGCTTCTTTAGGGATTTCCACGTAGTGTATTGCCCTTTTTGCAGTAGTGTGCCGCTGGCGGCGGTCTGTGTGTGTACATGTATAATTACATGTGTGCCGCAGCCCTGCCAGTGGCACCCAGGTTTGCATACGTTTTTTTTCAGAAATGTTTTTGTGTGCAGAAACATACGTTATACTTGGTGTACATTGATTTTAACCTATATGGAAAGGAAGGGGTGCTTCCATTTTGGGTTTCTGTCCCCGCCCACTCTCACAGGCTGTCATAAGAAGGGCAGCTTGCAGGTTGGGTGTTTTTTATTTTTTCTCTCTGAATAATGGAGGTCGGTTGACCCAGCGAGAGGCCTGATTGGCTCGATTGAGAGGTAAAGATAGCATAGGACTGCCCGATTTTGAGATCACGTTGAAAGTCGTGGGCAGCTTAAACATCTTTTGATCAAAATATGTGAACCGAGAGTCTCAAAGTTTTTTTCATGTATGATAGATAGCATAAATGCTTCTTTAGGGATTTCCACGTAGTGTATTGCCCTTTTTGCAGTAGTGTGCCGCTGGCGGCGGTCTGTGTGTGTACATGTATAATTACATGTGTGCCGCAGCCCTGCCAGTGGCACCCAGGTTTGCATACGTTTTTTCAGAAATGTTTTTGTGTGCAGAAACATACGTTATACTTGGTGTACATTGATTTTAACCTATATGGGAAGGAAGGGGTGCTTCCATTTTGGGTTTCTGTCCCCGCCCACTCTCACAGGCTGTCATAAGAAGGGCAGCTTGCAGGTTGGGTGTTTTTTATTTTTTCTCTCTGAATAATGGAGGTCGGTTGACCCAGCGAGAGGCCTGATTGGCTCGATTGAGAAGTAAAGATAGCATAGGACTGCCCGATTTTGAGATCACGTTGAAAGTCGTGGGCAGCTTAAACATCTTTTGATCAAAATATGTGAACCGAGAGTCTCAAAGTTTTTTCATGTATATTAATAGATTATGCACAGATTTTAACCTAACTTATCGCGTGATCTAAAAAATCCGATCAACGTAAATACCGTGCCGATTTCAACTTTGTCGATAATAATCGCTCAACACTAACCATATTCTTAGTTAAGAAGATTCTTGTCATGTAACTGCATTATTACTGTTTTGCTCCTGGTGGAGGAACAATCTTTTTCTTCTTGTATAATGCATTTTACAACCTGTTCTCACATTCCCTAATAGCTCAGTGTGTTACTAGGTTGATTCCCAAGCAAAAGGTCATTGGTTCACATTAAGTAGCAGCCATGAAGAAGAGAAACCACATCATCAAACTAATCGATAGCGGTCTATTGGCCAAGAATATTGCCAAACAGCATTAAATGAGTGCCATGACAGCTAGAAGAAAATTAAATGAGGTCTGTCCATTCATTCCAAAACCAAGAGGTGGACATCCAGGCAAAATATCGGAGTCAACAAGGTGACTCATCACAAGATATATCAGTTCTGACATACAGTAACAAATATGGCAGTGGAGGTTGATTGCATGCTTCGTAATAGTGAAAATACAGACGTCCATGTGACACACATTACACAAGGTGAGAGGTGGTCCAAAAAAGGTGAAGAAGCCTCGACTTCAATATCACCATAAGAATCGTTGCCTCGAGTTTACAAAAAAATATGAAAATTCGACAGTAGAAGTTTTTGGAATGGGTAACGTGAAGCGATAAGAAGTAAGTCAATAGACTGGGCTTTGATGGGGCAAATGGGTCTGAAAGAATCAAGAGAAAAGGGGTTAATGGATAAAGAAACTGAAATAACTGTCACGTTCGGGGGAGGAAGCCTAATGATATGTTGTTGTTGTTTTACAGCCAAAGGCATTGGATACTTGACCCGAATTGATGGTGATCTCAATGCTGAGCTATGCATGTGAGTGTCCTACAAGACGAGTTACTTTGTACACTTTATGAACTACGGGTTTGAAAAGGACAACATAGTGTTCCAGCAGGACAACAACCCGAAGCATGTGTCAAGACTGGTGAAGAAATGGTTCAATGACAATGAAGTAGAGTTTCTGGATTGACCCCCACAGTCCCCAGACATCAATGCAATTAAACATGTGTGGTTAGAGTTGATGAAAAAGCTGTTTACACCCAAGTCAGTCGACCACTATGTCCTAACATTGGGAACATGTAGAAGAGACCTGAGATCAGATTTCATTTGAGGCATGCTTAAATCTGATTGAGAACCCAGGAGGGTTCAGGCAGTGTTGAAAGCCAAAAGGGGGATTTACGAAATTTTAACAAAATAATAAAACTCGAACTACAGATTTTTAGGAGCAAAACGGTAACAATGCAGTTAAATGACAAGAATCTGCATAAATAAGCATATGCTAAATAATTGCAAGCTAAATTTATGTATGAGGTAGCCAAGATTATTTTCTATACAATGATTTTAGTCTCACATTCAAAGCTGTAGAAGATGGTCAGATAAGGAGGCTGAAATTTCAAAGTTAAAAACATTGTTACCTTCTTGCCTGGCACTGTAGAAAGAAGCAATATCCTTTGGTACTGATTTACGATAGGCCCAGTAAACTCACATTTGGGATATTAGAACCTGGACACAATGCCATATATGTATTTTTTTTAAACCAAAGCAGTAATAAAAGTCCAAGGTTGAAGGTTATAATCGTACAATGCAAACCATATGGCCATTCTAGCCAAACTCTCTTAAAGATAATCTGAATACAGATTCTGTTTTCTACTGCTTGCTATTGGTTTTGAGAGATTGCAATAAAGATGTAGAACTATTAAAGGAAGGAAGTAGTAAACATTATGGGCGGCATGTATGAATGTGGCTGTGTCAGATTTCTGGTGTCTTTTCAGCCCGATATCAGGTGCAGCCCTGTTCATACATATTTAAATCTCCTGCATGCCATTATCGGGCGCATTACATAGCGACTGCGGTACTTTGTAATGCGCCTGATCTCGGGGGGTGTGTGGGAGGCGGGGGCGCACTAGAACCATATGAAGCTATAGATTTATAGCTTCACTATGGCATTTCTAGGCGCATTAAAGCTGGGACAAGTAGAGCACTTTCAAAGCCAGAAATGTCGTACAAGTGCTAGAATGCGCATTCTAGCCTATTCTAGCCTATTATTAGACGCATTAAATTTTTTGTTAACACGCCAAATTTCATATGTGACGCCCTATGTTTCCAGTCATTATAGTAAGCTGTAAAAATAAAAGAGAAAAGCTGTGGCTATAGTATGAACTGAGCCTTATAGAGTGATTACATATTTATTATCCGAGTATTTATAGGGGTATTCTCACCTTGCTGTTCCATACAGTGTGCTCATCACAGACAGCTTAGGACTCCCACTTCCTGTTTAGGCTTTGGAGGATTCTACACAAATGACTGACATTTCTGCTCCACTATTGCTTACAGAGCTTGATAGAGGGACAATGGTAAGGAAAGGGTCACAATTGCAGACTACAAGGCTACAGAGCTCTAAAGGGTTAAGTTTGTCAATAAAAAACATTGACAAGCTCCTGTGCTGGTGATAAGACACAGCAGGGAGTTAAATCACCAGAACGACTATCTGCTAGAGCAGAGAGAGGTGGTTGGTGACCTATAGAAGCTTGTGTACACAAGCAGGAGATAAGAACTGCTTTAACTCTGAAAAAAGCAAAATCCGGAGAGTGATGAACTTGGTAATAGTTTCCATGTACTTTTGAAAACATGTATAAAGCTTATTAATGTGGCAAGAAAACTCCTTTAATGTTCTTTGAATTCATATACTTTTTCCCCTATTTCAGTAAAACATCACAACCTTCATCTACATCACCAATGATATTGTCACTATAATTTTATTTCAGTTCTTTGCATTCTTCTTCTACATACTCAATGAAAATAAGTTTAACGTTTTCTGATCTATTCATATTCCCTTAATTTTTTATTTTTCTTTATTTTCCTTAGATAAGATTTGATACAATTTCTGCTTTCTTTTCACTATGACTGCATAAAGGATATTTATTTCAGAATATTTTAATGAAGCATCTACCCAGACAGAAAGTTTGCATGAAAATTAAATATATTCCAGGGATTTCCATGAGAGATGTGCACACGATTATTATATAGAAACCAAGAGAATCTGATCCTCAGACAAAGCTCACACGACCGAGAAGAAACAAGACTTTGTACCAAATATTAATTTTTAAGAAAAAGAAGATTATGGTTGATATGATTAATTCCTGGCTTGAATATATACTTGCAGTGATGGTGTATACTGAGTGCTCTGCAGGGTTCCTGGTAAATTTGATTATTTTGGCTGCTGTCTTCCTGAAATGGAAAACTCTGAGATCTCTTCAACCCTATTATAAGATCCTGGGCTGTTTGGTGATGTCCAGAAGTTTATATTTTCTCAGCTTCTTATTCCTTAACATAATTTTTCTTCTCAACTCTTGGATTATTTTAGACCTGGTCGCTTTGGCAACTAAAAATGTTGAGTTATTTTTCCTACACTGCACAAATCTCTGGTTTGCCACCGTCCTCGGTGTCTTTTACTGTGTGAAGATTACCAGCTACAACCTAAAGGTTTCAATTTTTTTTAAAACTAAACTCTCCACAGTTGTCCTATGGCTCCTCCTGGCTTCTCTGATCATTTCACTATCTTCCAGTCTTCCACTTGGATTTTTGTTTTTTCCCTTCGAACGAAGCAATTTCACAAATGGTGCAATGCAAAATTTGACTGTACATAATTATGGACCCATCAGAGACTTACAAAAACAGTTCCTGATATTCCTCCTAGGATCTTTTCCACCGTTTCTGATATTCTGTGCTACCATCTGCCTTTTGCTCCATTCTCTTTGGATGCACACCAGACGGATGAGGAGCTCTGGATCTGGTTTCCAAAGCCCAAGCTTAGAATCTCACTTCAGTGCTGTGAAGAGTATGAGCTTCTTCTTAGTGATGCAGATACTATTTTTTATAACTTCAAATGTAATCTTAGCAAGAATACTGCAAGACAATAAAATCTTGAAACTGGTCACTTCAATTTTCCTATCTTCACCCTTGTTCTTCCATTCACTCTACATTATCTCTTCTAGCAGTGACCTGAAGAAGAACTGTATCTCCATGTTCTACATTCTTACAAGAGGTGCCCATTGTTAAAAAAAATATATTATTTTACCAGTGTAGATTTGCTTCTTTTAACTGCGAGTGAATAGGGTCCATTTTAGTATCCAAGCATCCATCTTAGAAATCTTGAAGGGAACCTGTCAGTTGGTTTATGCTTCCCTCTCTGAGAGCAGTAAAAGGATAGAGGGAGAGAAGCTGAGCTCAATGAGGATAAAATGAATTAGAGCAGGATTTCTCAATAAAAAGCAGAGAACACTGTCCACATACAGTGATTGATAGTTTTCCCTGTATCAGTATATACAGAGCTAACTCTCAATTACTGTATGCAGGTCAGCATTACTTTAGGTTTCACTTTCACATATTTTCTCTTCTTTTTATTTAGTAATACTGCTCCAAATCATATAAAACCTTATATATCACAGAGCACAGCTACTCTCCTCTGTCATATAACCCTATATATCACAGTGGTCAAATTCTCTCCTCTCCTCTCCTCTCCTCTATCATATAAACCTATATATCACAGAGCTCAGCTCATCTCCTCTATCATATAACCCTATATATCACAGAGCTCAGCTTCTCCCCTCTATCACATAACCCTATATATCACAGAGCTCAATTCCTCTCCCTCTATCATATAACCCTATATACTACAGAGTTTTGCTTCTTTCCTCTATCATATAACCCTATATGGAAAAATTGATGCTGAAAATTACAAAAACAACAGATGCTAAGGCGCACTCCTAGTGCAGACAACGTAAAACATTTTTAGGGTGAGTATATCTGTAAGACTCTCACATTGCCTGATGAAGCTGAGCACGTGTATCGGTGAAACGAGTTGCATCTGTCTACTCTTTTTACAGACTTATTCAAAAGGTCTGACTTATTTTATAGCTTAATCTGTGGTTATACTTTATTTATTAAAAAGATAAATTCTTTTTGGGATTATATCCCTTATTTTATTCAGTACAGCCATTACCACTATTATTCAAAGCGCCAGACCCTTGCTATCTCCTTAAATTTTCTTTTGATACACAAAAGTAAAATGTTTATATTCTATTATAATAGAACTTCATATGTATATATCACAGAGCTCAGCTTCTCTCCTCTATTATATAACCCTATATATCACAGAGCTCAGCTTCTCTCCTCTATCATATAACTAGAGATGGAGGAATTTCCCGAAATTCATTTCGTTCACTTCGCCGAATTTCTCGGCAAAAAATAACTTCGTTCCGAATTACTTCGGCACAAATCACGTTAAAAAGCAGCTATTTCCAGGCTGCACAGAGCCTGCAGGGTGCTGTAGAACGTTGTGCCATGCTTAAATATGCAGAGGGAGCTTGGTTTGGTCTTCATACAATGTTGTGTTTTAGTATGACACGCACATGACTGCCGCCGCTCTTAGAATCGCTTCACTATAAAATTCCCTGGGCACTTAAGAGGGCAAAACTGACCAAAAAAATGAAGGGTGAATGTAGCCTGATAAAGTCATGCCAGAGAAAGCTGGAAAAAAACAAGCTGAGACAGACAGTGGCACAATGACACAGTGTGTAGGTCACGGCAGCAGCCACAGCAGCAGCATGTGGTCAGACAGTGGCACATTCACATTCTGGAGGTGGCCAATACCAAAACAAAAAGGGGGGGTAGAGCACACAGAGGATGGGAAAAATGACACAGTGTGGAGGTCACGGCAGCAGCCACAGCAGCAGCATGAGGTCAGACAGTGGCACAATGACACAGTGTGGAGGTCACGGCAGCAGCCACAGCAGCAGCATGAGGTCAGACAGTGGCACAATGACACAGTGTGGAGGTCACGGCAGCAGCCACAGCAGCAGCATGAGGTCAGACAGTGGCACAATGACACAGTGTGGAGGTCACGGCAGCAGCCACAGCAGCAGCATGAGGTCAGACAGTGGCACAATGACACAGTGTGTAGGTCAGGGCAGCAGCCACAGCAGCAGCATGAGGTCAGACAGTGGCACAATGACAGAGTGTGTGGGTGGGTGGCAATACCAGTCCCCGGTAAAGATGGTTGGTGGCAGATGGAGAAACTGTCAGCAGATGTGTGGCATCAGGCGGGTGGCGGCATCAGAATAGTGGCTGAGGCAGGTAGTTTGAACCCAGACTCATTTCTCACAGTTTGGGTGAGGAGTCATGCAGGGGCGTCGCTAGGCTGTTTTATTCGGGGCTCGGGCCCCGAATAAAACACTCTGTGCCCCGAGTCTCCCGGGCTCCAGGCCGCTGTCGTGGGCTTGGAGCACCGACTGGCTCTTCAGCTGCATGTGCGTCCGCTGGACGCACATGCAGCTGCGGGCTTCTGCGGAGCAGAGAGCGAGCGCTCCCTGCCCCGCAGACAGTGTCGGACCGGCTCTGGGTCCGACACTGCGGGGCCGCCGGGTCCTCACAGCGCCGAGGACCCGCCGGGGCCCGGGGCCCCCCGCCCCCCTCCCCGGGGCAGGGTCGCAAAATTAGGGTGTTTTCATCGCGACGCTCCGGGGCCCCCCGGGCGCACAGCGCTTTAAGGCCGTGGGGCCCGTGGAGCCCCGGGAGGAGCCGGGTGAAGGGACGGAGGGGGCGCTGGGCCGGGGGAAAAGGTGGTATTATTTTTTTTTTTAAAAAAGCTTTTTCCCTTGCCTCAGTGCCCCTATAATGCCTGCCGGGGGGCCCCCATATCCCTGCCTGGGGCCCCCCATAATGCCTCCCTGGGGCCCCCCAAAACCCCCCCTGCTGGGGCCCCCCAACCCTCCCCTGTGCCCCTATAATGCCGGGCCTTTTCCCCCCATATCTGCCCGGGGGCCCCCATTTTCCTGTTGTGCCCCTATAATCCCTTTCCCTTGGGGCCCCCTTTAAAACCCCTGCCTGTGGCCCCATACCCCGGGGCCTGCCCCCTATAAAACCTGCCTGAGGCCCCCCAAAAACGCCGCCTGTCCCCCTATATACCTGCCCTGGGCCCCCCAATAACTGCCTGGGGCCCCCTACACTGCCTCAGTCCCCCCAAAAACCATTTCCTTCCCACCCCCCATATACTCTCAGTGCCCCTATATCCCTTCTTGTGGCCCCTATATACTTTGTTCCAATTTTTGGAAAGTAAAAAAACAGGAGCCCTTTTAACGCGCCCCGCGGAAAAAAATTTGCAGGGGAAAAACGCCCATCTTGTGGGTTATGCCCCCCTTAAAAAAGCCACACCCATTTCCCCCTTTACTGCAAAAGGTTTGGAAAAAAAGCCAAGTAGAGCCCTTTTTTGCCAGGTAGTACCCCCCCAAAATAACCGGGTTTATTGCCCCTTACAGGCTGGAAGATGCCCCCTTGTAGCCAAGTAGTTTGCCCCCTGTAGCCGGGGTTGGGCCCAAATTTGTACCCCAGGTAGATGCCCCCCTTTTTGTTAGCCAGGTAGGGGGCCCCCCTTTTTTAAAGCCAGGTAGGTCCCCCCTTTGTTACCCAAGTAGTGCCCCCAATTGGTTACCCGGGGTTTGCCCCTTTGTTAGCCAGGTAGAGCCCCCATTGTTCCCGGGGGTATGCCCCATTGGTTGCCAGGTAGTCCCCCCATTGTTGCCGGGTATTTCCCCCATCTTTTACCCAGGTAGGGGCCCCCATTGTTGCCAGGTAGTCCCCCCATTGGTTGCCAGGTAGTGCCCCCATTGTTTGCCAGGGTAGTGCCCCCCCCATTTCCCCTTTTTAGCCAGGTAGTGCCCCCTCGTTACCCAGGTAGTCCCCCCTTCTTTTTCCCCCCCGGCCAGGTAGTCCCCCCATCGTTAGCCAAGTATGCCCCATCGTTAGCCGGGTTTAAGTCCCCCCATCTGTTAGCCATTTAGGGGCCCCATCGTTGGGCCAGGTAGGGGCCCCCAAATTGGTTGCCAGGTAGGGGCCCCCTTTTGGTTGCCAGGTAGTCCCCCAATTTGTTTGCCGGGGGGTTTTTCCCCCCTGTTCCCAAAAGGTAGGGCCCCCATCTGTTAGCCAGGTAGTGCCCCCATCTGTTTGCCAGGTAGGGGCCCCCCTCGGGTTCCAAAGGTATGCCCCCATCTGTTAGCCAAAATATGCCCCTTTGGGTTCCCCGGGGGAGGTGCCCCCTTTGTTGCCAAAGGGTGTCCCCCCTTTTGTTGCCAGGTAGTCCCCCCCGTTTGCCAGGTATGCCCCCATCTTTTTGCCGGGTGGGTCCCCCCCTTTGTTGCCGGGTAGGGGCCCCCCATTGTTCCCGGGTATGCCCCATCTTTTTAGCCGGGTAGTGCCCCCATCTGTTACCCGGGAAGTTCCCCCCTTTGTTGCCAGGTAGTTCCCCCATTTTTTGCCAGGTAGTGCCCCCTCTGTTGCCAGGTAGTGCCCCCTTTGTTTTAAAGCCAGGTAGTGCCCCAATCTGTTACCCAGGTAGTGCCCCCATTGTTGCCGGGAAATTTGCCCCGGCCATTGGGGTTGGGGCCGGGTATTTGCCCCCTCGTTACCCGGGTTAGTCCCCCCTTTTTTGGGCAGGTATCCCCCCCATTGTTCCCCCGGGTGATGCCCCCATTGGGTTTCCGGGAGTTCCCCTTCTCTTTTTAGCCGGGTTAGAGCCCCCTAAGCTAATAAAAAAAAATAATAAAACCCACTTCCCTTGCCCCAAGGCCCCCTGGCAGCGGGGGGCCCGCCCCCGCCCGATTCCTCACGGGCGGGGGGGGAAGTAGAGCAGCCCCCCGCACTCCCCTGCAGCCGCGGGGTCACCCCCCCTTGCGCCTTTGGGCCCTGATGTACGGCGCACACCCGGCCCGCCGTACATACAGGGAGGGGGGGGGGAGGGGACGTTTCCCTCCTGCCTCCCCCCCGCCCCGTGAAAACCGCGGTCGGGTGGGGGCAAAGGCCCGCTGCGGCCACTGCACCCCCTGTAGGAGCGGCCCCCCGCGGGAAAGAGAACGCCCCGGGCGCAAACTCTTGCCCCGGGGAAATTTTAAAAGGGACCCCCGGCCTGCAGGCGGCGGGGGGGAAGGGCCAACCCCCCGGGAGGGCGGGAGGGGCCCCCAAATTTTAGGGGGACCCCCCCCCCAAAAACGGGAGAGTTGGCATGTTGCCTATATACCTTTTTTTGGGCCCCCTTTAAAATAACAGCCTCATTTCCCCCCCTATACTGCCCCCGGGGTGCCCCTATAAACCTTTTGGGGGCCCCTTTATACTCCCCTCAGTGCCCCCCATATACTCCCTGTGGCCCCATTTTACTCCCTCAGTGCCCCTATAAACTCCCTTTGGGCCCCCCATATCCCTCCCTTTGTGGCCTTTTTAAAATAAATGCCTGTCCCCCTAAAAACCCTTTGGCCGTGCCCCTATATACTCCCTTCCCCCCCTTATTTTTGCCTGTGGCCCCAAAATTACCGCTTCAGGGGGCCCCTATATACCTAACTGAGGGGACGCTATCCCAAAAATTAAGGGAGTTGCGGGGAAAAGGGTGAGGATTCTAAGATATTTGGGTCCAAATCCTCAGGGAAAATTTATGGCCGGGAGCAATCAGCCCGAAAAGGGGTGAACCGGGGTGGAGAAGAAAAGGGAAAGTGAAGACGCTGATCAGAAAAAACGTCTCCCGGGGAGTCACTAAAAGTAACAGGGAGGGGAAAAACACTTTTTATGTCTGCAAAAAGTTTAAAAAACAACTAGTTTCTAAAACCCCTATCTGGTCCCCGTATGGGGTAATAACAGTCCCCGGGTCTGTGAAAACTGGTGTCTCCCAAATTGGTCCCCCTATGGCGGGGGTATTTGTAATCAAACCGTGTACAGTGAGGCACCCTTTTGGGGGCCCCGTTTGGTTTAGGGCTGGGAGGATTATTTGAGCCTTAATAGTAAAAAGTTTGGGGTCCCCTTTGGGTTTGTAGGAAGGGGTTTTTGTAACAATCCTTCCCCCCCGGTAATATTTGCTCCAAAGGGAGTTGTATGTTTTGGGGACTGTTTAGGGGGAATTTTCATATGAAGGGGGAAGTTTTGAAAAAGAAATTTGTCATTGGGGTTTTTTCTGTTTCAGTTGGGCTGCTGAGGGGATGGAGGGATCTGTGGGAATGTGCAAAAATTAGTGGGGCGGAAAACAAGGTTTTTCTCTGTAAAAAAAAAATCCCCGCACAATGAGGGGTGAAAAAAAAAAGTTTAACCCGCCCTTTCCCAGAAAAAAAACAAAAGGGGCCCGGGGGCCCCCCATGTTTTAAAGGCCCTAGCAATGCCCCCGGGGGTCATTTGGGTGATTTTAGTCTGGGCGCCTAAGGGATTGGTGTGTGAAAAAACCTTGGGCCCCAAACCACACCCCGATTCAAACTTTTTATAAAAGGGGGGTTGTTCCCCATTCCCTTTGGAAAAGCGGGTTCCCCCTTGGGGTAACATGGGCCCCGCCCCCACTGAAACGGCCCCCTTTAAAGCCCCCACTACGGGCCGGGCAGGAAAAGGCCCCCTTTCCCAAGCAAACTCGGCCAAAATTGCGGCCACACATCCCGTTTGGTGCCCAGTAGTCCAGGGATCTTCTAAAAAATGGTTTGGGAGAATGCTGTCCAAGTAGGCCACCCACCTGTTGGTTTCAGGACTGTCCAGGTCTGCTGGGTGCTGCTTTGGGGGACTAAATCTCCTCACTAGGGGGGGTGAAGGAAAACTGCCATCAGTTTACTCCAACTTTGGTTTCTGCGATGGAGCGGTAAATGCTCCTTAAACCCCCACCTTCCCCCAGCAGCCGCGGCAGTATTCATTTTGGGGCGAGGGAACCCCCCGGGCCCGGGCCCCTTTTAGAGGGGGCGATGCCGCACAAAAGGGACGGGCCCAAAATTTTTGGAGGATTTCCCAAAAGGTTTTTGTTTTGTCCCCCCTTCAAAAGCTGGAAAAAGGGTCCCATTTTGGACCGGTAGCGAGGGTCCAAAAGGGTGGAAGCCAGAATTATCCCTCCCGGCGGGGTGCTGACTAATTTTTGGCTGTCACTAGCCAGGGAAAAAGCAAGCTGGGGCCAAACGCACAAGTGATTCCCAGGGCTCCCTGCCTCCATTTTTCCCCCGGATTCTGCCAAAGGTTGGGTTGGGGGGAAACTGCCCATCTTCCCCATCTCCATCCCCCCTCCCCCAGCTGATCCTGCTCCCCCCTCCTTGTCCCTGGGTTAAAGAAAATCCACTCAATTTCACCAGACAATACTTCTGCTCAATGTCCTCCTCCTCCTCCTCCACTCAGTCCCCCACCGACTATGTGGGCCACGATAGGTTAGTCCGCCACAATCTCACAGTCCGCCCTGCCCAGACAGATATTTACAAGCATCTGTTCCAGTACATGAAGCAGTGGAATGACGTATTCATCCCCGTAGACCTGGCGACTGACAAATACGCGCCTCCACCCACTCGCATTGCCTCAACGAATGGCAGGTGTCACGCATGAGCCTTCCTAACTGGGGGCCACTGGCGACATCAAAGTTCACAGGGTAGTAAACTTATCTGTCAGCCTGGATCATCAAAAAAAAATCGTTAATGGCCTTTTCTCTGTTCATACAGTCGTATACAACATGTGCAGCAGGAATTCCAACGGTGGAAACATCGCATAACAGAGTGTGTTGGGGGAGGGCCGTTCAGCCGCAGCAACTCCGAGCAGGGTGTTCCTGGCTTTGTGACAAATGAAAAAGTGCAATACCGTTTCTGTCCATTTTCAGAATGTCAGAAGATCGTGGAAACACTACAGGAACCCTTTTAAAAACCATATTGGACACTTGCGCCATGCAGTGGCGCATGGCCATCCTCCTTTGGTGCAGCGTGGACACATATCCTCCCATTTTCTCGTCACCCATGGTATCCGATTAGCAGTAGGGCGGAATATAAGCCACACATCGATATCTTGCTGCATGGAAGCGGAGCAGTTCCTCTCCGTGTGACTTCGTTCGCCGAGACAAGCCAGGTGTAAGAACTGCGTGACAACCGCAAGATTTTAGTGCCCCTACACATTGGGAATGATGGACATACATAGGTGGAGGCTGATATGGTGGTTGGTGGTGGAAGGAATGGGGAGGCGGACATTGGCGCAGAGCAGCAGCAGATTTACAACTTGGAGGAAAAAGCGGCGTCTCCTTCCAAGTTGTTGGTGTGTCTGTGCCGGAAGCACATTCACCAGTGGGCCGTAAAGGACATTTACTGGCCCTGACCTTAGTTAAACTCTCCAGATGTCCGCGCTGCCATGCACCTAGGAACAAACCCGAAAAAGCTTAAGGACTCGGTCCCACACCTTCTAGTTTCTACATATTTAAAGAAGTGGCCTGGTACTTGCCTTTTTGGAAAAAAATTACAGCTTGAACTCCATCTCGGATCTTCACAAACCAATAATACTCGGAAATGGTATGCAGAGTCCACCATTTGAAAGGAAGGACTTGCAGTACCAAACACTGGACCAGGAGGCACACACGGTCAGCTGCTGCACCTTAGGATTTTGGAACGCATTACAGTTGTCTCTTTGCAATCGCCTCGCTGAACGACTGCAGGCGCCATGATTACGAGGAGCAGGATCATCTGACTGGGAGAAGAGTCAAAGTAAAACAGCTCCCATCTGCAGAGTTGGGTGGACCATGACATGGCTTGCAATGTCATGCATGCCACGGGCGCAGCAGCTGCATGCGGTTGCTGTCGGCGACGATAGGACCACCCACAACGAGCGCACACTTTCTCTCCCAGCCACACCTCGTATGGTGATGCAGCCATGTGTTGACTCGCAGGGCTTGGGTGCCAACGTTCGCATCCCTGGCCACAGCTATCACTTTCTGCTTACGATTCTACATATACCCATATTCGTCTCCTCCAGCCGGTGTCTTAGGCAAGAACTGCCACAACCTGCCAAGGTATCGGATTATACCCGCCAAACCTCCGCAACTGAGTGACTACTAATACTCTGCCCGCCGCAGCCCACACTCGTTGATGCCCCTGTGCCGCAACTTTTCTTGACCTGCCGAAGCGGGTTTTTGTACTCCCGTGCCGCTTGCTCCGACCTCAACTGCTGCTACCTGCTAGACTCATAGGCGACACGACCCACTTGCTGCCTGCAGACGCTGCCTGACGTGCAAGCTGACGCCCACTTCTCCTGACGATGAAGAAGCCCTTGCCTCACCCTCCCCTCCCAAGTGCGTCGGCAACATCAATCATCTATTAGTGTTTCATCGTCAACAGCTGTCCTCATCACTCGTCTGGTATGCAGAGCTGACCCTCACAACATGACCTTTCGCTCATGCCACTCTCCAACATCTATACTGTTGCCGCCAATTGCAAGAAGCAGGGAAAATTGTCCCCATTTCTTTGCTGCCAAGTAAAGCTGACCAGCCCACCTACAAAATTTTTCATCCTCGCTATAATAGTGCGCTGAGCCCTGACCACATAGTAGATCTCAGGCTGAGGGAACCGGATGGGACAAGGCGGATGAGGACAGTTTAGGCCGCTCCCGGGCCCAGCCAACTAAGGGATGTGTCGACGTCTCCCACCAAGGCTCTTGCTTGGGTTGTCAATGTCCATCTGGTAGGAAGTGGATGACCTAGACCAAACCAATTCAAGAACCATTGGGTTGCTAGTCATTACACGCCGCTAAATGACAGCGTCAGTTGTGGCCTCACCCGAGTTGACCCCTGCAGCGACGACCCCTTGCTTGTTCTGCGACCTGCTCCATGAAATTTTTGTGCCTCTGCCACTCCAGTGAAGGAGCCTGCCAAACCACACGTCTGACATACTGTTTGTTCTAAAATGTACAGACCCTGTTTGATGAAGATATCAGTAAATGTAAAATACACACCCTGAATTTGACTCCAAATGAACCCACTAAGAAGCTTGTGTAACCCTTATGGATATAAATTGCTCTCCACAAATGGGCAGTAGAAATTGACTTGTATGTGCCTTCATAAAACTCTGTGGAATTTTAACTGAAAATAAAAGTCACAAACAGGCTTAATTAACCTTCGAATTGAATAGATGCTGCATAATATCTTCTGGTGGCTGAAAAACAAAGTTTCTTTTACTGATACACGCAGAAAACAACGCTTAATTTAACCCCTGGAAGTAAATTGGCGCAATAAGAAATGAGCAATCAAAACTAATAGCTATGTACGTGTTACAATTGCGTTGTTTTCTACGCTACACAACAATAGAAAAAAATTGTAATTAACCCTTTGCTGAGATTATGGACAGGAAAGATTTGTAATTTTTGGCAGTGAAAAAAGACCGGTTATTTTTGTCACCACAGCAGAAAAACAACATCTTAATTAACGCCCTGGATTTAAAATGTCGCAAAAGAATTGGAGCAACCAGAAACTACTATCATTGAACGTGCAACAATATTGCTGTATTTCATTACTCTACACAACAAAGAGAAAAAATTTTAATTAACTTTTCTTGTTGAATATGGTACATTAAATAGTAAATTTTTGCGTTGAAAAAGACGGTTTATTTTTGTCACTACAGCAGAAAAACAACGCTAATTAAACCCCTGTGATGTAAATTGCGCAAAAAAAATGAGCAAACCAGAAACTACCAGCTTTGTAGCGTGATACAATGCGTGTTTTTCTAAGCTACACAACTAAGATAAAAAATTTTAATTTAACCTTTTCCTTGTGAATTATGTACAGGAAAATTGTAATTTTTGGCTGTGAAAAAGACTGTTTTAATTTATGTCACCACAGCTTAGAAAAACAACGCCTAATTAACCGTGGATGTAAATTGCGCAAAAGAAATTAGCAACCAGAAACAACTAGCATTGTAGCGTGTTACAATTGCTTGTTTTCTAAGCTACACACCAAGAGAAAAAAATTTAATTAACTTTGCTTGAGAATATGGTACAGGAAAAAATTGTAATTTTTTTTGGCGGTGAAAAATACGGTCAAATTTTGTCACCCTATACGCACAAAACAACGCTTAATTAACCCCTGGGATTAAAATTGCGCAAAAGAATTGAGTCAAGCCAGAAACTACTCAGCTTTGTAGCTTGTTACAATTGCGTGTTTTTCTCTAACGCCTACACAACAAAGAAAACCATTGTAATTAACCTTTGCTTGTGAATTATGGTACAGGAAAATTGTAAATTTTGGCGGTGATAAAGACGGTTTTCTTGGAACTCATTTTTTTATTAGAAAAAGTAAAAATCATAAGCAAACATAAAAATGTCAAACAAGATCAAACATAAAATCCAAACCAATGTTCCAACTAAAAGTAACCTTATCAGGCATGAAAAGTCCTAAAGTCCAGCTTATTACAGCTCAAACATACCTAACCACCGAAATAAGGCTTGCCACCCAGGCAACTAAAATTCCCATTCTCCTGGGTCAAAAAAAAACCAACAAAAAATTCATCACCCAGTTGGGAAAAAGAAAAATCTGCCTAAGCTGGTCCCAGAACGAAAACATATTTATACCTATTAACACCTTATTTTATCTACAACCTATTACACTCTGCACTCAACTAACACTAAACCATTCGTGCCCCGCCACCACACATGTACTACCCGTGCATCCATACCACACATAGTGCAAAAAAAAAATTTTTTTCTTTTTTTTTATTGCACATATATCAAACTCAATGCTCCAAACCACACTAAAATAACCAAAATATGCCAACTGGCTCAGAAATCGTAGATAATCCAAACTTTTAACTCCACTCACACATATCATCCACCTTCCTTTCACCATACCCCACCACCCCCACACATACCACCTATGCACACATCCCACACTGTGATTTTTTTATTTTATTTTTTTTATTTTTTATTTTTTTTAATTTTTATAATTATGATGACATAATGACTAACCTCAAGTCCAAAATAGTCCTAAATGTCCCTTAACACAGGAAACAAATGAAATCAAAGAAACAAATGAATAGGCTTCCCGCCCTTAGGGCCCTCCATGAACTTTTCGGAGTCCCACACCTCCTTCTCACAAGGGTTTCCCCCCCCAATCCCCCTCCCCAACCTCTCTGGACCTCCGAAAAAGAACCCCTTATCCTACTAAACCACCAAACTTAAAATATTGGCAAATTCAACATAAATGCAAGCAATCCATCCGCCTCATGGGCCCACATGACCCAGTGCGAAGGTCCAACCCTTTCGTCCTTCATGGTGGCAACCACAAATCCCCCACCCAACCTGACTAGTGTCCCAATGATCCCCTTCTACTAATCACTACTATATACAAGATATATACAAGCACCACTATATACAAAATACACAAACACCACTATAAACAAAATATATATCCAATATATACAAATTGCATCAACCGTATATGCCATATATATATAACTATATACAAACCAAATCTGGAAAATTTCAAAAACTTGCCTACACAAAAACCAGGGACCCGACACTCAATACACACCACCCCTTCCACACGGCGAGCATGACCGAGCACCAGGCGCAACCACCCCCCCCCGACGCACACCCCCCACCCCATAAGGCACAGACCACCCCGAACGCCCCGCCACCCATTCCCAACAGCCCGCAGCCACTTCCATGCCCGAGCGGACCGACACCCAGAGCTTTCCCACACCCCACTGCAAGAGGCCGCCGTAAGATAAAAGCCCTAACAAACCCGGCCAACACCACCAACATAGGCAGGCAGCGGAACCGCGCACCGGCCCCCACTAACCAACTCACACCCTCTCAAACTTACATTACAGGCTTCTTAATTGGGACGCAGGTTTTGGTGCTCTCAAGCCCCATACTTCATAGTGGCCTAAAAAGCAAAACAAAATGCTACTGTTGTCAGCCAGCCCACCACCCAGATGGTAGGAGTCCATACTAGGCACTCAAAGGAAAGGCCCCACCACAGGAAGAATATCAGACCCTTTCAGCACCCAGTCATTCCACCTCCAAAGATCTGATTTTACCCTTCGCCAGGTTTACCAGTGGATGTACGCTAAGTACCTCTCCCTCGGAAGGACATTCCTGCTGTGTGGGACCACTAGACACTCGTGCATTCCACGAGTAATACTTCCAACCACCTGAGCTAACGATGTTTAAAGTGAGACACAACGGACCCGACCACCAAGGTTCTTGAACGTCCAATGCCCACTCCGGATAGGAAAGGTTGGCTATGTCTCCGCCACCCCCGGTGTGAGCCCCTTACCAGTTGATATACCCCTTTACGTTTAAGGGACATTGAAGTAAGAAATGGTCCATGCTATCCAGCACGTAACCGCACTACCTACCGAGGACAACCCCGCTCCTGTTACGGAGTTTCTATTACTTCAATTTGTCCCTGACGTACACCTCCCTCGTGAAGCGCAGCACCAGACCAAGTCCTGAACTAGATTAGGGGACCCACTTGTTCTTAAAAAGACTATGGCCCACCCCGAAATGTCCTTACTGGGCAATCCCTGAGGGCCAGCGCTTCTGTAAAATGGTCAACAGGACCCCAGTGTCGAGACCTTCCTCGACAGAGTCCAGATCTCCCACATCCCCATACCCCACCGGCCGAAGACCTACAGAGCAAGGTGCGACATAAGCCGGATGATGTCCTGTCAGCCTGCGTGCATAATCCTCACCTCGCCCATCTCTGTCTCCATTACTGGAAGAAAGGCCGAAACCATTCCCGGCAAGAGAGTACCCCCACCAATGTGATGCCTCTTAAGCCAGAGGTCACCTAATGTTGATCTTAAAAAAGTTGTTCACAAGAACACCAAGGTGTTGCCATAGATAAACACCCCTAACTTCCTTGTGCGTTACGAGCACCTCTCTTCATGATTTGTTTCAGCCTGTTCCCCCATAACATTTTGGAAAACAGACTGAATATCCTGAACCCACAAACTTGTCAAAAGACACACTCTGAGCCCAAAATCGATGAAAATCGGAAGTGCAGTTAAATTTTAATCAATCTAACCCTTTCCCTGAGGGACAGAAGACATCCCTCCACTGTAGTAACCTTGAAAGTGTCCGTCCTTCAAGCCTGCCATCCCAGGTTTGAGTAGTTAAACACCGAGGAACGCATTCGACGGCCCCAAGATCTTAGCTGATAACATGTGGGATCTTGGAGGGTGCCAGGGAGACAAAGAAGATCTCCTCCTCCCCAACCAGAGTACTTTCCGCACTTATCAACATCCATCCCCGTTGATCATGACCCCACACAGCCGAGTACGTATCCACCTCTGACATAACCAACTTTGCCTTCCTCTTCGAGACGGACAAAATAGGGACACAACATCGGTCTACGCTACCCCCCTTATGATGGCTTCCGGGGCGGCCGAGACCCCGCGCTCGACTCCCCACCAAAAACGGTCCCCACTCAATCCGCCTCAATAGGGATCGAATCGCGAACACGTGATAACAGCGGCTCAGCGGTGCCACCTCCCTGCCGCACAACTACGCCTACCAGACCCAACTTGGCAAAAGGCCTTACACCACCAACCGTTCACCAGCACAAAGACTCGCATTGGCAAAAAAGGTTCTTAAGCATGCCAATGAAACCCCTCGGCAGGCCGTACCTTATCAAGGGATCAAAAACCAAGGTACTCATGTTAACTCGAAATCAAGAACGCTTTTTTTGCCTAGAACCAATTACAGCAAATACCCCTCCCAGAGAGCCCTCCCTAGACCCTGCTCCACTGCCTCACGGACACCAAGTACGTGCACTTAAGGTACTCCCGGCCCTGAACAGAGCAGTGCAGGCTCCCCAAGAGAGATCCGGGCCGCGAACTGCACCAAGCCTGTTGAAAAGACTTTTGCCAAAACCATTACGTTCCGTAATGAAGAAGCGTATGGGCCTCCAATTCTCCAATACGGGACATTATCTTTCCCTATTGACAGAAGGATCACTGCAGAACCGCCTCATTGACAGGGAAGTGGTACCAGAGGACGGCACACTAAATACACACTGGTCGAAGAGGGGAGCCAAGATCTCCTAAAGTCTGAAAGAATTCAATGTTAAGCCATCTGGACCTGGTGGAATTCTTCGGACAAATCCGACAATCCTGCCCGATAACACAACTATCCAATTCAGTGATTCTCTTCTTCCAAAACCTCAATATGAGGGTCTACCCGGCTTCGTGTAATGGCTTCACAGGGAAAACCCGACATCACATCCCGGTCGAGATCCCATCTTCCCCTAAGAAGGCACAGCGTAGTAATGCACATAGAAACACTACCAGATCCCCTGATCTCGAAACGCTACAGATGATCCAGGAACCAATCAATCAGTCCCAAAAACCAGCGTAGAAACTACCTACGCCTTACAGCTCCTTGTAGGTCCTGGGGAGTGTACCTTCCGAAAACCCTCTCAAGAACTAAGACGAGTTGTCTATCGTACTGGCACCCTTCAGGAGAGTTTCATTCACTCTGGAGATTTCCTCGTCGGTCACCCCCCATCCGATACAAGCAGCTTCTGAGTTTTCCTTCATTGCCTGATTACTTCGGTTACATGCCTCAGTGCTTCTAAGCACGAGAGCGCTTAAGAACTCTCGCTGCACTTTTCTTAAACATCTCCCACCACTTCGTCTTACCTGCCGCATGACCTATTAAAGGTAACCCCTGGCTCCTGAAGAAAATCCTCAAAGGATAGTCTTACATCAGCAAACCTCCATTAGAGGACAATTCAGCCTCCAGTATCCCCTGCCCATCCGCGGAGTCTCTGAAACATTCAAAGAAAAAGAAATCAAACAGTGGTCATAAGAAGTCCAGTTCCGTCACGGACACCGGAGACGAAAGGGACACCTCCATTCAAAGAAAAACATATTCATAAACGGACCTACATCTACCCCCTAAAATAGAGTATACCGGGGTGACCTGGGGAGTCTCTCCTGATGTGGAGGTCCATCAGCGAGCATCTTAGGGCAAATAGCGTATATGAAAGTGACACTATCAAGCCCATGCGATCTCTGGAGCCTCCAATCTGAAGGCCTTGTGATGTGAGAAAAAATCACCTCCAAAGATCACCGATCCAGCTAGTAAAAAGAATTGGCTTCACCTTCATGAACAGGCATTTTTGCGCACAACCTCTTGTCTTTGGATCATAAAAAAAATTAGGCTTAGCCTCCTGCCCGTCCAAGTCAGCAATCGATAAACCAAGCACTTCCCAATCTCAACTCCATAAAACCCATCTGCATTTGACTCGGTGCGGTAAAAAGTGACCGCCACTCCGGAATACTGCTCCGGCTGCGAGGGACACTGAACGACGACCCGAACGCCACTTACCCCATCGGGTGCCTTGTTTAACGCTATGCTATGGTATTCAGCCCTAGTTTCCATCAAAAAATAAAAATGTCGGCTTCAACGCGGCCCGAGAAAATCCAAACGGGCCAGTTGAATCGTAGCCGCCTACGCACATGATCATGGCAACTTAAAGGAGCCAGCCTTCAAACGGAGAGGGCGTCGCCATCCTTGTTATGTAGATAGATAGATCCCTGCCTGCAAACCAACCTAAAAAATATGCAAAAAAAAAAACACAAGAAAAAAATAGAAATAATATAGAATGCAATCTTTGATAATAGCAAGAAAAACCAACCTATAACCACTAAATGGTGGAAAAAACAGAAAGACCACCATTTTAGCGGGATATTATCTTTTGCCAATCGCCTCCTTTTGGACCATTATTAGCGATATCCCCCCCTTTGTATACTATCCGCCCTTAAACATCGGGACCTGAAGCGGGGGACCTGGAGGTAAGGGCTCTTTTTTTTGCATCTTTTGATACCCAGATTAAGCCTTCCTCCGCCTACTCCCTCTGACCCTGACGAGCCCCTCCTGTTCCTGGTTTGTTATCTTAAGGGCAGACAGAGGTTCCATTCCGCAACACCAACATCACCATCGGAACCTCGGGGCCACCCCCTTCCCTGAGGAAACCTTTGTCCCCAGTCGAGGGACTCCGGCAACCCCCCGGACTAACCCACCACGGACAGCCCTCCCCGTACCCGCCGTCACTCCCTATCCTACCTCGCCTGAAGGATGGGATGTCATCCACTAGTGCTGCGAACTTGTTTGAAAGGACCTACCAGTGGGGAGAAGGGAATTGCCTTACCCCATAGGTACCCTGCCGGGAGGCTCAGAGAAGGGGGTTTTTAGGACTACACCCTCTCCCCTTCGCCACCTGCTGCCCTTGTCTCTTCATTTTCATCTTTTTTTTGCCCTCCCCCACTGGCTCACCGGAATCAACGTCAACGGGAGCCTTTAGTTGAATCACCCCACACGGGCTCCGAGCCGCCCCTCCTCCTCGCTCATCTCCGCATCCAATCCGCTGTGGTGCACACAACGATGGGGGCGGACCTGAGGAGGGCCAGGTTACCCCCAGCTCCCTCTACCAGCCTACGCCTCTCCAGTGGCGCTGCCTTGAGGGCCCAACGTTTCTCTTCACTGACTTCCGCCCGCCTATCCTCCTCTTAGTGCCCTCACCCGCAGACGACCACCTCCTCAGTCCGGGCGGCAACTGCCGTTGCAAGGACTGCGGACAACCCCGGCTGAACGGGTTCCCCCAGGTCCCCACACAATGCAGCTAATCAGGCACAGTGGTCGCAGAAACCCCTTACCGCCCACCCTCGCACAGGGCACATATTTCTTACTTATCTGCGCACTGCAGCCAGCGCTAACGTAGTCCCTGTCTATACACAAGTGTGCACAGCTATCGGCAGTCCCATTAGAATACCTGGATCCCGGTCTCTTCTTCCCGAGGAATGCGGCTGATGGTTATAGTGCCAACCGAGCCTTCTTGGTTGCTTTCACATACTTAAAACGACCAAGCAACCTGACCAGAAACCAAACTCATCAAGATTTTTTTTCGGGGACTCACCCATGACCTTGTCCAAAAGCGCCTCGCCTCAGCCAGTTCATGATGTCTAACAAGAGAGTGGACTCTTTATGGTGGATAACGGACCCTCTCTCACCTCACTCTGGCTAGATAATTGGTTCACACAGAGAAGTTTGGGTACCCATTCAGGGACGGAGTTTGGCCAGCTCATATTCGACCAGAAGAGTACAAGCCCTCCTGCCAGAACAAGCAGACATCAAACACCGTTTATCCCATATGGGGTGATCCAGCGCAAAGATGTCTTTGCGCTGATTGGCATGCCTAGGAGCAGCATCACCCCCCCTGGTTTAGGGTTCTCTTCGGAAGGCCCCAATTAAATCCGAATCCTATCAATCCATAAAGAGAGGATCCCTTCCTTCCCCTCATTTGGCCCTTCCTCAAAAGACTCGCCCATCTCAGGTCGTCCAAGACGTAGCCGTTGCAAATGTGTTATAGATGTATGTTGGGAAGTCCCAGGTTTCATCCTCATTTTATGTATACTCACCTTCCATATTTTAAGTAACATGGCAGGTCCATTGTGTAAAACCAAGCACTTGTCACCTTTGTTTCACCCATACACCCAAATAATTGTAAGCTCTTGCTAGCAGGGCCCCTCACACCTATTTGACCCTCAATTGTCAGTATCTTTTTTAAATGTAATGTCGCGTTTTATTCTGTGCTTATAATCCCTCTATATTTTAAAGTGCAGCGGAATATTTTGGCGCTATATAAATAAAGATTATTATTAATGTGGCGAACGTTCCCCCGGCTCCCCGCCCGGTATGGAGGTAAAGGCCCCGCCCCCTTAGCCACGCAAGCGTAGCAAAGGCCTCAATCTTAGTGAACTAGCTCCCTAGAGGGGGCGGGGTCACCCGAAGGACTCCTCCCCTGCAGCTCTAGTGGCTGCTCCTATTGACTAATTTCAGATGTGTTTATTTATCCTTTACACAGTACTCCCAATACC
This sequence comes from Phyllomedusa bahiana, assembly GCA_025379985.1. NCBI lineage: Eukaryota > Metazoa > Chordata > Amphibia > Anura > Hylidae > Phyllomedusa > Phyllomedusa bahiana. The sequence goes on along the minus strand of JAODAL010013328.1, from coordinate 6,221 downwards.
ATTCTTATTACCGTTCTCTTAGTTTTTTCCCCGCTCAACCTCTACCACTGGACCCGCTGTATCCATGGCGACCACTTCAGCCTCATTGGGAGGCAGAACTCCGCCCCCCTCCGCATCCATACCACCATGGGATACCCCTGTACACCTCCATAACTTTCTCCTTTGCCTGGTGAGCCACCAATAATTTTGAGACCCCCCCCCCTTTTTTTGAACCATGCAATATTGAGGATCCCCCCCCCCTCCGATGCCTACCACTGCGCCCATCCCTGCACACCGAGGTGAACTCCGTTCGCGGATATTAGGGACTCTGCGCCCCTGTAGGAGTCCCCTCTGGGATACCGTTTGGCTGCCCGGCCCGCACCTTCCTTGCCAGCTCCAACATAGCAGCCATATAAATAAGCACAGCGTTATGAGTACACACAGCCATTCTCTCCCTTCCGGTTCACCCACCCGTAAAACCAGAGCCACTAATCCAAGCCTGTACCTGCGGTGGAGAGTGTGTTCTGTGGCGTCTTTTGAGCCACCCCAGCTTCCATGAGCAGGCCGAAGGCCATCCTAAGCCCCTGGACCCCACTCAACCGATTTTTGGATATCTTCTTTTTGTCGCTTCCTTCTTTTCATGTTGTTTGTTGCTAACTGTATTTCTCCTCTTCCGAAAATTCCTCAACCCCTAAAATCTAGGCCGGGCCATTCTGCACAGTATACTAATAGCTGATTTACGGAGGCCATGTGCCCAGAATTGGCTGGCTTCCTCCCCTTCTTATCATCCTCTGATAGGGGAGATTGCAATTAGATGCTGGCACCAACATGTGCCCCAATGATGACAGATCCTGATGGCATTTTCCACACTGCTGTTGTAATCCTTGACTAGTCGTCGTCACAGGAGATGGTGAACCACAGCTAGTATTCCGCTAATTCCTTCCGGCGATAAACTCCAATCCCCTGAATGATAACGGTGTGCGTGCCTCAACTCCAGGCTTCTGCCCCGCCCCCCTTCCTCTCTGCTGTAACCCATTTTCTTGGTCCAACTGTCCCGCCCTCGGTCTACACCATCAATTTGTCAGTACCTGATTTTTTCTCTTGCAAGGCATCCTGTTCTTGCCTGTCTCCACTCCCGAGGAGCGCCGCCAGGCTAGCCGGTCGCGGTGGCACTCCCTCTCATGCCCTTCTCCAATATGGCGCTGTCTGTCTCCGGCCGGCGACATCAATGGGGCGGGCTATCCCGACTCAATTCCAGTTTCCTGGCCGTATTCACCTCCCGGTTTTGGCGTACCGCCGCTTCGACCGTCCACAGAGGCAGACTCAACCGCGCGCAGGACGGACCGCCCACCTCAGGTACCGCTCTTGCCTCACTGGCTGACAGCTGACCACGAGGCCACGCACCTCCTTCACCTGTCGTCCCTGGCGCCATGCTTGGGTTGCGAGCAACACCCGCTGCCTGCCCCGCCTTCATCTCTCGGAACCGCTGGTCGTTGCTGAGCTTCACTTGGAAGGTTCCTGCCCCATTCAATATGCTCCGTTCTCTTCCTCCAGCTCTGCCAAGGTCCTCTTTTCAGGTTGTTGATAACGGCTCCGATTGATGGTTACGCGTGTAACGGCCCTCCCTCAGATCTCTCTTAACCACCTCGCTACGTTGCCCCCAGCCTTCAAATCTCCTGGAAAACCTAGATGGCGTGCCTCCAGCGCTTCTGCAACCTCACCTTGCCTGAGGTGTCCCCATCCTCAACCACGGCCAGGTAATTCTCCTTAGTTCTCCTTGCGGGCCTCACCACCTCCTCTGCCAGCCGCAACGTCAAGTCCCACCGCATGCGTGCTGCTGGTTTCATGCTGTCGGGTCAACAGGGCAGCAGGGACCCCCGGCCGGATAACGTATTAGCCTCGCCCCCCGCCGGCACTGAGCGTTGGAGCGAGGATCCAGAGCGGGCTCTCCATATTGCCGCTTGTCCTCCCAATTCTCCATCCTGGGGGGGACAGCCACCCCCCAGAAGACAGGTGATCTCCAGGGCACTCACCAATGGACTTGGTGTTCTTCACAGAAAAAAGTAACTAGCACAAAAGGCACAAAAACAGTCCAAAAAGTAAATCCTTGCCTCGCTTTAACCCACACTGTTATGCACAGTATGAGCCCAAATAACAAGCCCTCAGCCTGGGCTAACCCCTGGCCCCCCTCATGGTCTGCCACCCCGCCCTGGGAATCGATTGGTAAAAGGTAACTCACATCAGATGGTACAGTCCAGCCAACAGGCAATGGTCCCCAGTAAGGAAAAAAGCGTCACCAGGCAGAGTTATAACTCCACCTTTGCACCACACACAACAGGCATCAGCAGATGCCTGAAACCCTCCTCAAGCTTCCTGGGCGGCTGCTAGCACCAGACTTTTGCCCCCTGACGTTTTCTTCTTGGAGTCACCACACCAGCACAGCAGACAACGCTTAATAAACCTCATGGATGTAAATTGCGCAAAAGAATTGGAGCAGCCAAAAATGAAGTGGTATTTGTATTAATAAAAAACGCGTTCTTTAAATTAAATACAACAGGAATTGGCTAGATCCCCCTTGAATTCATCAATTGCTGTGACAGATAGCATTAAATGAATAAGCAGCTGCAGTGGACCCACACTGGACTTCGAGATCCAATACACCCAAAGAAATCAGAAAAAGAACATTAAGAGAAGCAGTCCTCTGAGACAAGCGATACACCCCACAAAATTGCAGTATAAAAATCAGTTTGTCAGTAAGAGCTATACGACAATCAGCCCGGCAGCACCTTCCCTGATCATACAGTGAAGGAGTATGAGCTCCCGCTACGCGCCCGTACTTATATATTTCGTGAAACCCGTCCAGAAACCCCCGCCGTCCCCTCTGAATTGGCTTCACCTCGCACATGTCATGCAGGCTATGCCCTTCTTCCTCCCAGAGTTCTTTGCCCCCGATGTAACGCCATGTGCACACAGCCCATTTCTCAATCAAAAGCACACTCTTTCCCACTGAAGTACCCCAAAGTTCGACTTTCGTTCAGAAAAAAAAAACCCGTAAGTTTTCTTTCCCCCTGAAATACTAAAAAAACAAAACCACTTCGGTTATAATCAAATTCGCCCCATCTCTTAAATATAACGCCTATATAATCACAGAGCACAAGCTTCTCACCTCTAACAGATCCTGCTTACTCAGATGTCCCGGGATAAAACCACCAATAAGGATCCCTTAAAGCTTATATTGTAAAATGTTTATTGTTTGTGAGGTACAGAACACTACCACACAATAATGTAACTAGGAACTAGTGTTGACTAATTTAATCGACAAAGTTGGAAATCGCAAGGATATTAAAGTGATTTAAATTTTCCAGATCAAGCGATAAATAAGGATAAAATCTGTGAATCATCATTAAGATCGCTGCCTTTTTCCCGGCGCTTCCCTGTAATTTTTGGCGGCCACAAATGAGATTACAGAAAAGAGCAGGGTGAGATGTGTGTGCGCCCGTCAGGGAACGGGGTTTGGTTAGGGTTGCGTTTGGGCGGGAAAAAAAATCACATGACCTCGTTTTACATAAAACAGCTTTTCCCTTTTTTCAGCCCCCGGTGTCTTCAGCGTTCCATGGGGGGATAGGACCTGCGTCTCCCTTTGGGGCCCAAAACCAGCTAGCAAAAATTAGTCTTTTTCTGCACAGAGAAACCTCTACAAATTAGCTGTGATCCTTCCAATTTAGTTTAGATTGGGAGTTTAAAAGATTTTATGTATTTAAAGCTAAAAGAATTTTAAAGAGCATCTAACCCCTTCTAAAATTTACCGGGGGGGGGGAGCGGGGGGGGGGGGGGGGGGGGTTGCCCGGGGGGGAAAAACAAGGGAAAAACTCTATCTATTTTAAAAAAACACTGGAAAAAAAGTTCACCAAAAACTTAGTGTTTGACCCTGGTGGGGAATTTCTTTTTTATTAACCCGTTTGGCTATTTGAAATATTTTTCCCGGATATTGGGCAGCCTTGAACTTAAAATTGGAAAAAACATCATTTTTTAGTTAAATGCAGGTCTCTTTGTTTTCTGAAAACTCCAAATTTTATTTTTCAGTTTACATTTCAGTTTGGGGTTCAATTTAAAACCCCCTTACCCCTGTGATGTTGATATAGTCCCCCTTGCATTAAATTAAAAAAACCCGCAAATTTTTGTAGTGACAGGGTTGTTTGTTTTGCCAAAAAAATTTCGTGTTTTTTTTTCCCCACCCCCAAAGGAAAAAATCTCAGTTTTTAAAAAAAAAGGGTTGTTTTTTTTTTTTCTTTTTTCGCACCCAGCAATGGGTTCCCTTGACGCAGCATCTAGTAAATTTAAAAAAAGCAATTCTATTTCACCAAGGTGAATTTTAAAGGTGCAAAAAATAACGTTTATTACATAAAAAAATAACAGTTAAGTGTTTTTTTTTGGAAACCTTTTGAAAAAAAAAACCCCCCCCAAGCCAAAAAAATGTTCATTTGGACCCCCAGCATCCCCAATTTAAATCTTAAAACAGGCCCCAAATTTTTTATTCAACCCAAAACTTTTTTTGTGAATTTTTTAAAAGGTTTGGGAAAAAATTTAAAAAAGTTTTTTTTTAATTATTCAAAAAAAAAATTTTTTTTACCTGTTCGTGTTTTTTGGGCTTTTGCGCACCCAGCATGTTATTGACGATGCATTTTACGTAAATCTTAAAACAAACAATTCTTTTTCACCACAGGTGAATTGAAAGGTGCAAAAAAAACCTTTTATTTTTATAAAAAAAAAACGTTAGTGGGTTTTTTTTACTTTTTCCACCCCCGCAAAGTTTTATTGGGCGGGAGCATTACGTAAAAACTTAAAACAAACAATTTTTATATTCCAAGGTGAATTGAAAGGGGCAAAAAATACCCTTTATTATACCCCCAAAAATTTAAAAGATACGTGTTTTTTGGACTTTTGCCCCGTCCAGATTTTTTTGTTTGACACCTTGCAGTTAAATTTGGGAAACCCAAAACAAAAAATTTTTTTTGGGTTGGGGGGGATTTGAGAATAGCTGTGTTTTTCCGTCTTTTAATAAGAGACTTTCCAAAAAAATATTCCATTTCCTTCTCAAATTTTTTTATTTTGGGAAATGGGGAAACGAAATGCAGGTGGTAAGAGAGGGGAAAAAAGGGGGGGTTGCACCTTTGGGGGTAAAAGGAACCCAGAAAAAGGTGCTCCTTCCAGTGTTGGCGACAACAGCATGCCGAGGGTGTAAATTGAAGGGGCCCCTCCCCGGGGGCCCGTCCAAAAGTGGGTTTAGGGCCCCGTGAATTAAAAAAACGAAAAAATCGTCGCCAACCCGTCCCCCTTAAATGGGGTTTAAAGCAACCGCATCTAGCAAGGGGGTTTTTCCTCCTCGTCCCCGCAGTCACTGCCACAAATGTCGTCATCAGCATCATTTAGCATCCGTTTCCCAAAATGAAAACAGCCCAAATGGCAACTGTTTTACCCCCCACTGTTTTTGGGTAATTTCCCTTGGGCTGAAAACCCCCTTTGATGACCAAAAAGCGGGGTTTGGGGGCCCGAAGGCCCTTTTTTAAAAAATCGAGAGGATGATTTTTTCTGCTTGGGGCGCCCAGGGTTTCTGATGCCATCAGAGGAGGGGGGAAAAGGAAAACCCGGGCAATCGGCCCCAAAAAAAAACCGGGGGAGTCGGGCCCAAAAAAATTGCAGTGCCCCTTGGGGTTGGGAGCCCGCAGTCCTGGATGCAAAAAAGTCAGGGACGCCAAATTCCCCCTGTGTTTTGGAAAGATGATGATGGGTGAGCATTGGGGGGATCCATCCTGGTCTTTTTCCCCAGAATTTTTTTGCGAGGGCTTTATCAGTGGATGGGAGGAAAACGATGGGGGAAATTCAATAAAGGGGCCCGCCCCAAAAAAAGGGAGAGGGCCCGGGCGCAAAAAAGTCCGCTAATATGGGTTCGCCCGCCACGGTCCCGCGCAAACCCCCCCTCCTCGCTTATCGCCGGCCAAAAAGGGGCCGGACCTCTCAAACCCCCCGGGCCTTCTTTGAGCAAAACCTCTGATTCAACCCCAGCGAAAAGTCATTTGCCGCCTTTCCGGTAAAAGCATAAGTAGAGGCAAGGGGCCCCCTTTAAAGTGGGTTTAAAACCCCCCACCAAAATGGGCTAGTCCAATGCAGCGAATGCATGAGTTGAAATGGAGGGAACACTTTTGGGAAAAAAGGCCCGACCGACGGGCCGGGGGCCCCCAAAC
>JAODAL010013327.1:0-91792 GCA_025379985.1 Phyllomedusa bahiana | reverse complement strand
GAAAATCCCAATTTTGGGGGAAAAAGGGGGTGTTTTGAACATGACTTTCTTTTAATACTTTTTCATTTTTTTTTACTTGCATATTTAGTCCCCCTATAGCACCTGACCACTAGGCAGTCTAATTGCTTGTATACTGTTCTGCATTACTGATATAATACAGAATAATGTACATATATGACTCTCCTACTATATGGCTCTCCTGAGCCTGGCATTGACCACAGCATAGAAGTGATAAAACAGCTAGGATTAGAGTTATCTCTCATCCCATATGCTAGCAGAGGGTGCTTGCTGAAACTAACAGTAGACAGCTACTGGGTATGTAGCGGGATAAGCAACTGAGCACACTCTATAGTCCCTTACCAACACCATGACATTATGGGCCACAGTTAAAAAACTTTTTTGGGTTAAAAATTCCTTTGTTGCCTTTTTCCCAATCAGAGGGCCCCTCTAATTTTTCCTGAGCACTATATAAAAAGAAAGGGGTGTTCTAGTTGGTTGCTATGGGCAACAATATTTGGTTTTGCCTGGGACAGTTGTCTTCATGTGGCCCTCATGTTAAAAGGGGCTAAAAAAGTAGAAACACTTCTTTCATTGTTTTGCTTTTGGGAGAACACGAATTGGAACCTACAGAGAAAGATTAAAATCTAATTGCATCCATATATTGTCAGTATTTAATTCACATTGGATTAATTTTTTACACTCGACTGTTTTGTGTAGTTTAAACTTTTTTCTTTTGAGACAGTCCATCAGTTATACTGATGCAATACTAATGATATTCTTTCGATATACTGATGCAATATTGATGTTATGGACTAAAGGAGATCTGTTGAAAGTGTAAAATTTACCCATTTTTTTTTTATGAGTAATCTTTTTTAATCAGTTCAAAAAAAAGGGACTGTTTTATTGTAATATTCCCGAGTTGAGGAGAAAGGGTTGTTGTTGACACTGATGCAATATTATCTGTAATACAAGTACATTTTGGATCCATATTAATGACAATTATGTTCCAATACCAATAAGACTAAGGCTAAATTGATTGTTAAACTGGCTGTAAACTGCAGCAGCCCAATATTATTTTTTACTAGTGGTACCATGGTTTTTCCCAAAAATTAAAAACATACGGGGCTTGGGTGATTTTCTGTATGGAAAACTATTCAGATTATTCCATATTGCATTGATGTGCATTGCTTTTTATGTATCTTATTACTTATGTGAGCCACAAAGACATCCTTTACAAGACCACCCCTTTATCCAGATCACTTTTTTGTGGCAGACTTCAGGTTCATCATATTCTATACATGTTGGCCCTTTTTTTTTTTTTTAGATAATGCCTCTAGAAGATAGTTTTCTGTATAATTTTGAGTGGCTTTAAAAAGGTTTGTTTTTTATTTTTTGGGAAAAAAATAAGAAATGTTTTATGGTTATTTTGGGAAACCCAATTTATTTCGCACAACGGGTTGCTAAATATTGCCTTTCCTTGTTGTAACGGTCGACACTCGTCTGTGTTTGGAATCCCATAAAAGTCAACAGAGAGAGATTGCATGTGTGGCCACCTCTCTATTAGCAGCAGCTGCAGCACCAAGCATAAGTCATTTATGGCATATCCATAAATGACTTGAAATCAGCTCCCTATATCTGAATGTGTGTGTATATAGATTTCGCATAATGAATTCTGATGAATATGACAGTCGATTATATTTCTTCAACAAATCTTCTGCATGTGTATATATCCTTATTTACATAGGGCACATTTAAATTATTTGTATGTTCGATGAATTTTTAAAAAACCAAATTACCTGTAAGGTCTTGGAACTCTTGCTTCTGACTAAAGATCAGATAGTGTGTGGCAACAAAGTAAAGTAGCCAAGTGTAAAGACTTTCAGAATTATGAAACTGTAACACAAAACAGAATAAATATTAAAAGAACTGAGCTAAAATAAGAGAGGGAGAGAGAAACATTTAAGAACAATCTCTATGTAAAACTAATTTTAAATATTTCACATGGTTATTTTCTTTTGGGGGTTACGCGTCGAGTATGTAAAAAACAAATAGCACATAAGACTTTATGTGCCTATGTCATTTTAAACCCAACATTCTTCCAGAGGTTTCTTATTGGTTTCCTAAAATAACCAGAAGTTGTACTGTGGTGTAAGCAAGCTGTGATAAGCAGCCATACAGAGCCCTCTACAACGTCAAATGGAATGACTATGGCTTCATATTACCCTGTTTCCCTGAAAATAAGACATCCCCCATCTTTTTATGCAATTCAGTTTGGCTGCTTATGCTGATATTTGTGATGAAATCACTACAGAATATTAATACATGTTAATTTTTTTGTTCAACAATAAATGTGAATTCTTTAAGAGCAAAAATTAATATAAGCCACTGTCTTATTTTCGGGGAAACAGGGTATAAGAGAGCCTGTTGTATGTGGTTATGCTGTATTTACTAGGCTTCCCTATTCAAACAGGTGTTTATCCACCTGGTACTAAACCCTTCCCAAAAAGCTTAATCCCTATGTGACCTATTCTTAGAGCATATTTTTCTTATATGTATAAGTGGCTTTAAACTCACACTCCTTTGCACAACAAACTTGGAAGACTTGTTCTCATCATACATCTTTTATTGGACCTCAAAACATAAAAAAAAAAATACATAAGGTAAAAATATATTCACGGCATAGATGAAGCACACTTGCAACATAGCTGCAATGCATCTGAGAACCATGTGCGACAATCTACTCCCATGTTTTTTTAATTTGCTGCACAAATTTGCAGATCAACATCAGCAAAACCATGTGGCTATTAGCACTGATAACATTCTTAAAGGATAACATTGTCAAAGGCAACGTGTTAGTTTTGCCAGTGTTGAACTGCAAATTTATGCAGCTACTAATCAACCAAACATGTGGTCTTATACTGTTTTTGTTGGCTGTCCTTTCCTCCACAGAAATTTAAATAAAAGGACATGATGTGACACAGAAAAAAAAATCTCTATATTTTGCAACCATTTTAGTGCTGCTCATTCTTTGTTTAGATCTTGTGTGAAAGCAGAAAAATGAAGATAGTGATAGAAGCTGCTTATTTACAATAATTGAACCTTAATTTACACATACAAACTATATAATTTGGCATAACGAAACTTGCTCCTGCTCTAGTCAGGGCATAGAGCTAATAGAATATGTAACTATGAAACGATCTATCCGAAAACCCTAGTGTATCATTTTCCAGGATGCCTTTTATGTGCTGTTTATTTAAACACAGAATATTCAATTTAAGGGCTTGTTCATTAGAAAAAATTACACGGGATTGGAGCTAGGATAGGCAAAATAAAAACAAAAACAACTCATACTTACTTGATTTCCAGGTTCTTTTCCTGACACAGAGGAGAGGCTCCCACCCCATTCACTTACAGCATGTCGGGTCAAAAACAGTACATAATATCATCAAAAGATTCAAAGAATTTGGATAAAATTATATACGGGCCCTCAGGTAGCTCTGCATTAAAAACAGGCATGATTCTGTCATGCAAATCACTGGGCTCTAGAATACTTCCAAAATCATTGTCTGTGAACACAGTTGGTCATGCAATCCTCAAAATGCAAAGCCATATATCAACACAATCCAGGAATGCCACCGTCTTCTCGGGGCCAAAGCTCATTTAAAATGGGGCCCCGAGGCACGCTGGTTGAAAGGCCCGCTGGCAGGGAAAACTAAGAAGTTTATGAAGGGCATACGCAAAAAACCCGAAATAGGACCTTTAATTCTCTGGATTAATAGAGGTTCCAGAGGTTGGATCTCTATCAATCATAAAATGAAGGGGAGCCTTGCCATGGTTATTTTTAAAAGTAGTAATTAAAAATTAAAAGGGGAAGGGGGTTGTTTGGGTTTAGAAAACTCATTTTCAAAGTTTTCTGACATGATAAGAGGAGGTTACTCATTTGGGACATCTTCAAGATTTAAAACCAATTAGAAAGAGGAAACTGTGTTTTGCATAAGTTCTTTTTAAGTAACTTGTAAAGGAGCATAAAACCATAACAAATAAAACAACTAAAAAAATATTTTACATTTAGTTAGGGGGAGCACCCCAAACCCCCCCCCCCCCCCCCCCCCCCCCCCCCCCCCCCCCGTTTATTTTTTTAAAAAAAAAAATTTGAAAAATAAATTTTGGGCCCGGTAAACCCAACCCTGTGCCAATGAGTAGGAGAAAAGTATAGGCGGAGGAAACAAATAAAATCAGCAGTTGGGGTGCTATAACTGGTTTATAACTAGGCTTCACCTGGAAAAAAGGTGAGGGAAAAAAACAAGGATACATTTTATTCCATTATAGTCCACATCCATGAACACATCTGATCTCAGTATTTCACATTGTTGACCACAAGATGGCATTACCTTAGCTTTATTGAGCAGACTGACCATGTTCAGGCTGGTTGATGTCAGCTCTCTGCTAGGCACACTCTGCAGCTGCGTGGTAATATACCGTTCACATATATTTTCGTCGGAAACTTGTTAATTCAGGAAAATTAGAGAGAATGGTTGAGGACATAATGTAAGTAAGCATGGACAGTTACTAAAACAGACATGTCTGGAGAATTGAGACGTTCTCTATAAAAGGGTTTTTTTGGGAAGCTGCTTTCCCCGATTCACGTTGCAGTTCCCCCCGTTTTTATTACCCCAAACACAGTTTGTGGGGTTTAGCAAATATTTAGAAAAAAACAAATATGATAAAGATATACATAAACTCTTAGGATATGTTCACACGGCGTAATTGCGGCGCGTACAGTATGGCCGCAATTACGCCGGGTGCTTTGGGAGTCGTGCTAATACACACGTTCTTTCCCCCGGGCGGGGGGGGGGGGCGGGGCCCCTTGACATTTTTTACTCGCAGTGATTTTTCTGCAAAAAAATTGACCTGTCCTTATTCCCCGCATGTACAATAGATCGTTTGTACGAGCGGGGAGAGGAGGCGTAATCATAGTTTTTTATGAGAACTATGGATTACCGCAATTTTGGCTTCATTCCTCGTTTTTGACGCAAATTGCGCAAAATATGCGCCCAAAATTCCCGTGTGAATACCCTTAGAGTGTCCAAACAATTAGGCTATGTTCCCACAGCACCAGTTTGCGGACGGTTTTTCAGACAGTTTGGGGTTTTGCAAACCTTCTGAAAAACCGGCTGCAAACTTCTACACGGGCCGCTATGGAAAACCCATGCAGCAGGCCCGAAAAACATTGTGCTTGTGCATTCTTCCGTCCGGTTTTCGGACGGAATATGAGCAAGACAATGAACCAACCGGTATTTGTCCTGTGCCAAGGGACCCCTTTGGTCGGAACTGAGCAAAACCCTTTAAATCTATTTGGGGGGCTGAGGCTGAATGGACAGTAGTCTGTGAGGAAGAGGAAAAATGAAGAGATGTCTGCAGAGGATGGGGCTATTAGGAGTAGTTTATGAGAGAGAGGATCACTAGAAGTACTCAGTGAGGGAGAAGGAGGCAATGAGAGGCAGTCAAAGAGGAGGGTCAGGGAGAGTAGTCTGAGTGAGAAAGGTGGCCAAAGATGCATTCTAGGTACAACTCTGAAGACATCCAGGCACTGGTCAATGTGGCTAATGTTCCATGTAGGGCTAAGTACCTGCCGACTAGATTTGTTCTCTTTTCAAGGCTCCTTGCTAAAACATAAAGTAATGGTATAAACGTAAGAGCTTTCTGATGTTCTCATCCATGGGTAGCACCCCCTAATATTGGGAGACAACCGTTCACACTTCAGATCAAAACTAGTTATTTGACTAATTACTTTATCAGATCCCAGTTCTGTTTTGCACACCAGATGATGTCTGGTAGCGAGAACACCAACACAGATAGCAGGTACTTAGCCCCACATTGAACAAAGGACAAGACAGTCATACACCCCAATGAATACCTGACAGTACCCCATTGGAACAGTAGGACTAACTAAAGTAACGGTCTTGCTATTTTTGCCCTCCCCAAACTAGAGCCTCCCCTGATGAATCTCCCAGTAGTGGGGAAAGAAACACAAAGAGACTGATAAATTGGATACATCTGAGAAGGGCACCATTTTTGAGGCCAGTACACCTTCCTTTTTCCCCGTTAGTCTCAGTTTAGGGGACAGTAGTTTACGGTGATAGGGTGAACCCCCTTTTGCCCATCCTAAACTATTGCTAATGAAACTTACTGTAGCTTCAGAAAAACAGGTTTAAACTTTACCCCTGATTAGTTGCTGTTTTTTTCACATATTCAAGTTATTTAATATGGAAAGTGTTTTCAATTTATTTGCCTTAAGGGGATGCCTCACCATGCTGTTTCACAGACCACAAAACAGCTTTTGAGTGAGCTTTTGTATATTCTTGGGGCATGTGGGGTGGTTCTATAGCGTATTTCATAAAGCCCGTATTCCCAGATATTCTAATTTCACTGACATTGAGTGCAGTGGGCTTCAGAACTCAAAGTAAACAAAAGTAAATTTATTCTTTGTTTTTTAAACAAAAAAGCAAGGGGCAGGCAGTTCTGTGTGCCACCCGTGGGACATCATCCCCCTATCAATAAAAACAAAGAGCAAGGACGTAACCAGAGAAACCTGTTTGCAGTCAGAGCAGATACAATCTCTCTTATCTCCTGTTCAGGGAAAAATCAAAAGAAGAATGTATTTTAAAAAAGTCTTGATTTAACATTCCCTACATGCTGAAAGCAAATCTTTGTAGTGAGACAACCCCTTTAAGATAGTATGGTAATAGTGTTAACTAGGGATACTAAGTTATGTTGATGTTTCTGTGATATCTATCGCCTTTTGACTTGAAGAAAATCTGTATACACATGAATCTGATGTTCTAATAAGAGATATAGGCTACAAACTATATATGTGGAGGGACTGAAAATCCATAGTGAATATACAGAGAACTGATATTGTATAATGAGAAAAAAAAATCTCAGAATTCTAAAGATTGTTGCTTTCTTGAAAAAAGAAAATATAGGGTACAGACATTATAACTAGATTACAGATAAGTAAACTTCCCAGAAAAGCTTGTATTAACTAATGAAGTGTAGCTTACCAGGGCAGAAGGTATCTGTATAGATGTACTCCAGGAAAGCAAGGAAAGTGTCTTTTGATACACCATACACTGGAATAAGGACACGATTTGCTTCCATGTAACTTCCGCTAAACATGGCAGCCATTACTTCACAGCGAGCTATCAACACAGCCCGGTGAGCTGGAACTTTAGTATCTGTAGTACAAAATAAAAATATACACTCAATAATATATTCTATCATGCACATTAGCTCAACTGGGGCTGAGCTGACATTTCAATGTTTCTGTTCCATCATTTAAACAAAAAAATAAAAATGGCAGTGCCTGATTTCTGCATGCTACACTATTCTTTCCATAAAAGGGATGTTCTCACCATTCTGTTTCACAGTTCCTGCTCTTCACAGCCTGCTTTAGAGCCCCACTTCCTGTTCCAGCTATGGGAAGTTCTACAGCAGGGACTGGTATATCAGCTCTGCTATTCCTAGCTGAGCTTTTTAGAGGGACATTGTTGATGGAGGGGCCTAAACAGCAGAGCACAAGGCTCTAAAGGATTAGAGTTTGTCAGTGAGAAACATGAGCAAGCTCCAATGCTGCTGATAAGGCAGAAGCCTTATAAGCAGCAGGGAGTGATATCACTATCCCAGCCCGGGGTCTAGAGCCTGTTAGAGCAAAGAGAACTGGTTGGTAACATAGGGAAACTTGTGTATACAAATAGGATATATGATCTGCTCTAACTCTGAAAGAAAGCAAAACCAGAACATTAATGTATTTGGTAATAGTTTTCAATTACCTTTGTCTCTGGGTTTAATCAGTGTGGTGAGACAACCCCTTTAAAGGTGTTGTCCACTTTTATAAAAAAAAAAACAACACCAGCAGCTCCTGGGGCCCGAGTGTAGGTCAATATAAAATTTGGCTGAATAGGCTCGCAGACTTTCCCAGACAGAGCACTGACTAATCACTTTAACTATAGATCAGCAGAGGTTGTGCATGTGTAAGTAAAGTGTACACAGTCTATTGGGACATTATGCAAGATTTTAATGTACTTTCTTCAAAGATTTTCACATTTTCTGCCTGGAATCAGTGAATGGAAAGATTTATGGTTTATATTCAGATGTTGAAAATCTGTGCCGGTGCATGAGAAAAACAGGAAACTATGAATTACACACATAGCGCTATCTGAAAAACACCCATGGATTGTAGGTACATTTTAAGGTTGGCTTGCCTTGATTCACGGGTGTGTTTCTGCATATTTTACTTAAGTAGTGAGGCATGTAAGCAATGTTAATTCACAATAACGAGGAAGAGCAAATACATATTTGCAATGCAGCTGCACAGGTGTTGTTATTTAAAGAAACAGCACTAAAAAGTTCTATAGAAAATGTGCTATTGAAAAGCACAAATGAGTTACTGAATGAAAACTGCTTTTCCTAAAGGTGTTACTGTATATAAGTTTTCCCCACGGAAGGGGGGATAAATGCCTTGAAAGTAGCAAGAGAAAAACTGCATTGTGTAAATGAAGATATGGCTGTGGGTTGCAGCAGCCAAACAATCCAATTACATAAACTATTTAATAATAGTCGAATATTACAACTATATCCCAGGAGATGGCTTCAAAGTATGTCACTGACCAGGTGGCTTTTCGTACAGCAGAATAGTTGTTTTTTTTACCCTTGTCCCAGTATCTGGCCCCAAAAGCAGATCCTGGTTCCTTCCAAGAGGTGTATATGACAGCCTTAACCAGCCTTTTGCTTATCCATCAGGATCTTATCTCCAAAACAACAGGTCTTGTGATGTGTTCCCAGTATACTGTGGTAAATACCTACCAAATGTGGTCCATGAATGGACAATGGGAAAACCAGCAACCAGGGATCATTGATGAAGAATAAATGCTAACCTGGTTGATCCACAAATTTCTGCTGTGTGTGGTGCTGTAGAGCAACTGACACTGTCAAACTACCCATTCTGAACCCTGGCCACTGCCCAAAGTACCTAAAATCAGCATAGTAGCGTCAGAACTGGATCATAAAGAAATGGAAGAAGGTGGCCTGCTCTGATGAATCAGGTTTTGTTTTACATCATGTTAACAGATTGGTATATGTGCATTGCTCACTTAGGTAAGATGGCATCAGAATGCACTATGGGAAGAAGGCAAGCTGTCATAGTCAATGTAATGGTCTGGGCAATGTTCTTTTGGAAAACTTTGGGTCCTGGTATTCATGTGGATGTTACTTTGTCATAAATTATTTTTAATGCATAACATATACAACCCTTTATGACAACAGTATTTCAACAAAGGTATCGCCTTTTTAGCAGGAAATTACACCCCACCACACTGCAAAATGTGTCCAGTATTGGTTAAAGGAACATAATAAATAGTTTACGGAGTTGACTTGGCCTCTAAAGTCCCTAACTTGAGTATCCCTATAAACAACTCTGCCACGTGCTATAAAACCAAGTTATGGAGGCCACACCTTGCAACTTACTGCTCATGTCTTGATGTTAGGTACTACAGGACACCTTCAGCGGTCTTGTGGCAGATCCATTATTCAAGGGAAGAAAAATGGAACAGTTTGGACCCTTATCAATACTGTCTAACTTTTAGACAGTGTAAAGTTAGACCAGACAGTCTTACAATGAGCCACATGTATCATAGTGTTCATAAATCTGGCGCAAGTTAAAACTATTTAGTCTATCTTCACACCTTTTACAAATTGGCTTATTTTATGCCACTAACTGCGGCACAAATTTTGGCACATTTTATGGAGCATGCTGCCACACGCTAAGCCATCTCCTTTCCACAAAGCCACACCCCTTTGACCACATCTCTTTTGTTGGAAGAGGCACAGAAGTGTCGAGAAATTTTATAAAACACATTATAAATAAGGTGTAAAGCATGCACACTATTATTTCTGATACAACTGCCATGATACATGAGCCTTATAATCAGGGTCGGGACAAGACATTTTGGTGCCCTAGGCAAGTACAGCCAATGGCGCCCCCCAAAAATTGCCCCCCCCCACACTAATTCCTCTCGCCCCTGCACCAGTTCCTATCACTAATTTTCTGCATATTCCACATAGCTCCTGTCCATCTCCTCAGCAGTCACTGCACAATGAAAATCAGCGGTGACAAATGTGCTTTTTCAACATCGCTCACCTCTGTATGACAGTGTAATACCCCTAAATAACAGTCACTAAATAATCCACCTATACATGGAGCAAATCTACCAGACGAATGATTGTTACTAAAAACACTCCTACAAAACCCAGACCCAAAATTATTACTACTTAAGGATCAAATAATCCTGTCAGACCTTGACCGAACACGACCCCCACATGTTACTATCAGTTGTACACAGGCTCTGAAGACATATATTACTGCCATACAGTGACCATATAGTGGTAGATACTAGTTGTATGTAGACGCTCTGCAGAAATCTAAGTGATTACACTAACATTACATTTAGTGACTCACAGGAGACGTCTTTTCTGATCAGCGTCGTTCACTTTCCCTTTTCTTCTCCATCCGGTTCACACCTTCATGCTGATTTCTCCCGGCCACGACTCGTCCCTGAGGATTTGGACACAAATATCTTAGAATCCTCACATTTCCAGTATCTCCTTAATTATAGGTATATAAGTCCCCTCAGTTAGACAGGTATATATGTCCCCTCAGATAGGAAGCTATATAGGTCCCTATCAGTTAGGCAGGTATATAGATATACCCTCTCAGTCAGACATATATATATATATGTCTCCTCAGTCAGGCAGGTGTATAGATATTGTCTCCTTAGACAGGTAGGTATATAAATATAGGGGCACTCAGGCAGGTATATAGAGGCAGGTATATAGATATAGGGTCACTCTCAGGCAGGTATATAGACATAGGGGCACTCTCAGGCAAGTATATAGATATAGGGGCACTCTCAGGCAGGTATATTGATATAGGGGTACTCTCAGGCAGGTATATAGATATAGGGGCTCAGGCAGGTATATAGGGGCACACAGGCAGGTATATAGCTCTAGGGGCTCAGGCAGGTATATAGGGGCTCAGGCAGGAATATAGCTAGGGGCTCAGGCAGGTATATAGGGGCACACAGGCAGTATATAGGGGCTCAGGCAGGTATATAGGGGCACACAGGCAGTATATAGGGGCTCAGGCAGGTATATAGGGGCACACAGGCAGGTATATAGGGGCACACAGGCAGGTATATAGGGGCTCAGGCAGGTATATAGGGGCTCAGGCAGGTATATAGCTAGGGGCTCAGGCAGGTATATAGGGGCTCAGGCAGGCATATAGGGATAGTCGCTAAGGCAGGCAAAGAGGGGCTCAGGTATATAGGGGCTCAGCAGGTATATAGGGGCTCAGGAAGGTATATAGGGGCTCAGGCAGGTGTATAGGGGCTCAGGCTGGTGTATAGGGGCTCAGGCAGGTATATAGGGGCTCAGGCAGGTATATAGGGGCTCAGGCAGGTATATAGGGGCTCAGGCAGGTATATAGGGGCTCAGGCAGGTATATAGGGGCTCAGGGTATATAGGGGCTCAGCAGGTATATAGGGGCTCAGGAAGGTAAAAATAACATTCATACTCGCCTTACCTGCTTCCCGGCTGCGCGCTCTTCTTCTGTCCTCTTCTTCACCAGCCATGCGCTCCTCCGGAAGCTGCTCGGGCGGACAGCCTATGACGGGCTGTGCGTCTGAGGAGAGGCAGCGGCGCGATGACATCACTTCATCGCGGCGCTGCCAGCTGAGCAGCACAGGGCCACGGCGGGTCCTCAGCGCTATGAGGACCCGGCAGCCCCGCTGTGTCGGACCCGGAGTCAGTCCGACACTGTCTGCGGAGCAGGGAGCGCTCGCTCTCTGCTCCGCAGAAGCCCTCAGCTGTATGTGCGTCCAGCGCTTCAGGCCCACGGCAGCGGCCTGGAGCCCGGGAGGTTCGGGGTCCCTGCCTGCGCCCCTTAGAGACAGGCAGAGGTAGGCGCCCTAGGTGATCGCCTACCTCTGCCTACCCGTCGTCCCGGCCCTGCTTATAATGTATAATAGATTATATTGGATCTTTCAAAATGATCACAATTAAATTTATATTGATTCTACAAAAACTGGAGCCATTACTCTAATGGGAACAGAGATTAAACCCCTGTGCATTGACATGCTCTATATAAACAAACATGACACTAACTGAAGCCATAGCTCCCGATATCTGATATGTCTGTTCACATACATCACATCCATGTTCTTTGGTTGCGTACATATTCTTTTTTATTATTATTATTATTATTATTATTATTATTAAGTATTTTAGAGCGCCATTGATTCCAGGGCGCTGTACATTCAAGGGGTTTACATACATAACATAAGTCAAACGTGTACAGTGATAAGTGATTAATGACAATTGGCACGACAGAGTGAGAGAGGACCCTACCCGCTAGGGCTTACAATCTACAAGGAGGGGGAAGAGACAGGAGGTGAGGGGCAGACAAGTTTGAGGAGTAAGTAGTGGAAGCAAGGTTAGTGTAGGTTATAGGCAAGCCTGAAGAAATGGTTCAGGTTGCTTTTGAAGCTGTGAAAGTGAGAGAGTTGATGTTTGGGCAGTGAGTTCAGAGTGTGGTGAAACGGGAGAGTCTGGAGACTGTGTGTGGAGGAGCTGATTAGAGTGGGGGTGAGCAGAGGAGAAGGTCCTAGGAGGACGGAGATTGCGTGAGGGGAGATATTTGGAAATTAGGGCAGAGAGTATGGAAGGTAGAGCATGGAGAGCCTTGTAGGTGAGGGTTAGTAGACTTGAAATGAATTCGCTGGTAGGGAAGCCAGTGAAGGGATTGGCAGAGAGTGAGAGTGCAGAGGAGTAGCGAGGAGAGAGTGGATAATGACGGCAGCAGAGTTAAGGAAGGATTGGAGGGAGCGAGGGTGCAGCTGGAGGCACAGAGAAGGATGTTGCAGTAGTCTAGGCGGGAGATGACAGGGCATGGAACAGCATTTTATAGTGTCATAGTTGGATGACGGATGCGAGAGATGTTTTCTCAGTGAGGCGCAGGCAGAGGTAGGGTTGGATGTGTGTTTAAGATAGAGCGAGTCTAAGTACCAAGGCAGCGACTGTGAACAGTTAAGTGTAGAGCGTTGACTGAGATAGAGAGATCAGGCAGGGGTAGAGTTGGAGGTGGAAAGATGATGAGTCTGTTTTCTCCACATTTATGTTTAGGAGACGTGATGAGAGTAAGGAGGAGATGGAGGACAGACATTCAGGGACCGGAGAGTGTAGAGGTGACATCTGGCTCAGAGAGGTAGAGTTGGGTATCGTCAGCATACAGGTGGTATTGAAAGCCATGTGATGCTATGAGCTGACCGTGGCCAAGAGTGTAGATAGAGAAGAGTAAAGGACCCAGGACTGACCCCTGAGGGACACCAACAGAGAGAGGCTGGGGGAGGAGGTGGAGCAAGAATGAGAGACACTGAATGTCCGATCAGTGAGGTACGAGGAGATCCAGGAAAGAGCCAAGTCCGTAATGCCAAGGGAGGAGAGGATGTGTAGCAGGAGAGAAAGGTCAACAGTGTCAAAGGCAGAGGACAGGTCTAGGAGGAGGAGCACAGAGAAGTGGCATGAGGCTTTAGCAGTTACTAGGTCATTCGTGACCTTGGTTAGGGCGATTTCGGTAGAGTGGTGGGGTCGGAAACCAGATTATAGTGGGTCAAGAAGAGAGTTGGAGGAGAGGTGGGAGGACAGCTGAAGATAGACGTGCTGCTCGAGGAGTTTGGAAGCAAAAGGGAGCAGTGAGATGAGGCGATAGTTGGACAGAGAGGAGGGGTCAAGGGTTGTTTTTTTAAGGAGTTGAGTGATGGTATCATGTTTAAAGGCAGAAAGGAAGATGCAAGAGGTTTGAGATAGGTTGAAGATATGGGTGAGGGCGGGAATGATAGCAGCACTGAGGTCAGGGATGAGGTGGGATGGCAGTGGATCAAGACTACAGGTAGTGAGGTTGGATTTGGACAGTAGAGAGGAGAGCTTGTCATGAGTGACCGTGGGGAAGCACGTTAAGGGGGAAGAGCAGTTTGCAAGGGTAGGGGAGAGTGGTGGGGACTGCGGGCTGAAGCTTTCTCTGATGTGGTTGATCTTCTGAAAGAAGTGAATGGCAAAGCTGTCTGCTGAAAGGAGGGATGGGGGAGGAGGTGTTGGTGGACGGAGAAGAGAGTTGAAGGTTTTGAATAATTGTCTGGGGTTGTGAGACAGGGAGGATATGAGATTGGTGAAATAGACCTGTTTGGCTGTGGTGAGTGCAGATTTAAATGTATGCAGTGATTGTTTGTATAAGGCAAAGTCATTAGTGGAGTGAGTTTTCTTCCAGCGGCGTTCGGCAGCTCTGGAAGCTCGCCTCAGTTGTTTAGTGGAGTCTGTGTGCCAGGGTTGTCTGTTGATTTTGTGGGTTCTGTTGTGTGTGAGAGGAGCGACTAAGTCAAGGGCGGTGATGATTGTGTGGTTGTAGAAAGTGGTGGCTGCGTCTGGGTCATTAAATGAGGAGATAGCGGAAAGAGGTGCAAGAGAGTCAGAGAGAGTGAGACGGTTGAGGCTTTGTAGGTTCCTGCGGGGTCGTACTGGATATGAGACAGGAGGAGCAGGTGGGGTGGAGATGGTGGAGAAGGTAAGCAGGTTGTGGTCAGATATGGGGTGGGGGGAGTTTGAGAAGTCAGATAGGGGGCAGAGGCGGGTGAAGATGAGGTCCAGTGTGTGTCCATCTTTGTGAGTGGCTCCTGAGGTCCATTGGGAGAGGTCAAAGGAGGAGCAAAGTGAAAGGAGTTTGTTGGAAGCAGAGTGGGGGGTGTCGATTGGGATGTTGAAGTCTCCCATGATGATAGTGGGGATGTCGGTGGAAAGAAAGTGAAGAAGCCAGGAAGCAAAGTGGTCAAGAAAGGCAGTGGCAGGGCCTGGCGGTCGGTAGACAACAGCCACTTGGAGGTTGGAGGGGGCGTAGATGCGGACAGAGTGCACCTCAAAGGAGAAGAGTGTGAGGGAAGGGAGAGGTGGAGCGGGGACAAAGGAGCAGGTGTCAGACAGGAGGAGGCCGACACCTCCACCATGCTTGTTACCAGGGCGAGGAGTGTGGGTAAGTTGGAGGCCGCTAAAAGAGAGTGCGGCAGGGGAGACCGTGTCAGAGGGGGTCAGCCAGGTTTCAGTGAGACCAAGGAAGAGTAAGTTGCGGGAGATGAACAACTCATGTATGTATGAGAGTTTATTACATACAGACCGTGCATTCAAGAGAGCTCCAAGGAGAGGGATAGGAGGAGCAGGGGTCAGAGGGATGTTTATCTGGTTGAAGGGATTGGCGGAATTTATTGTGGGGAATCCTTTCGAGGAGGCATAGACTATGGTGGGAATGTGCTGGGGGGGGGGGCCCTGGGTTGGGGGATATGTCTTTCTTCATGAACTTCTTAGGTAAACAAAGTCCTACCATTAATGTCTTATGTGGAATGCTTTTTAAGTACACAAAATGCATATTAAAACACTTAAGTACAAAAATAAACATTACAGTACCTTGTACCTGGAAGATCACATCTGCTAGCAATGTGTTGTTAAAAAAGAATCCAAGAGATTCCCATAATGGCAGTGGTCTCCTAGAATGTAAACCTGTACCCTAAGAACACAAGAAATAGCATCATAAAAATAAATATATGCACATATCAGTTTTAAATTCTGCATACATATGTTACAAAAAATATATACTTTTGTACCCTTTCAGCCAGTAGACAAAAAAATTGAGAGCCCTCAGTAGTTTTTTATGGCATGTTGAAAAGATAATGATGAGTAGCAACCTTTTGTAACTACCCAGGAATCTTTAATAGTGATAGTAACATTTGAAGAGTGAGCAGGGATGTGAGTTCCGATTATAGCTAAGCGAGTATGTGAAGGTACCATGCAATCCGGATGTGTGTTGGGGATTTCTAGCTTGTATAAGGTCATATGGACAAGTTCCACATTTTGTTCTGGTTGCAGGGATGTGTTTCTGTTAAAGTTGGAGGGTAAATTCAGCTTCTGACAATGATGTTTTTGAACATCATAGGAATTTATACGATTGTAAACGATTATCTTTGTGTAATATTGTTTGTGGTTTTTATCTAGCTCTCCTCAGTATATCAAGATGCAGGTTGCAAAGGGCTATCAGAGGCACACAATGGATTTTTGGTTTTGTATCATGGTAGCTCACTTCCTGGTTTTGTAGACAATTTGACAATCTGATTTTTAATCACTCTTTTAGATGGAAGCTCTGAATCAATAATGAGTTTTTAAGGTGCCAAGGTATTTGTTCCTATCTGTCGGGTTAAAACTTATGTCTTTGTTTTATCTAAGGTATATGCTTTACATACACATTAGTTCCTGACATCAATGACAAAGGATGAACTCCATGGCGCTCACAGGATATGTATAATACTCTTTTATTCAAAAATTTTTTGTAGCACGCAGACAAATGAGTGGTCATGCTGACAAGCGCTTTCTCAAGGCCTGTTGGCCAGTCGACTGTCCACATCCTATGATCATTTTTGGAATAAAAGAGTATTAGACATATCCAGTAAGTGCCATTAAGTTTGTCTTCTGTCACTGAAGAATTAGATACGTGGATGGATCTTATCCATTGAGTGCTGGCAGTATATACTAACCTGTAGAACCTCAAGTCTACTGATGTCATTTCTGTTACTTTCCATATAGTTTTTTGTGCAGTATTGGTGATTGTATCCTATTCTCAAATGTTTAGTTTCTGACCTGATCATATGGTTTGTTATAACCAGAGAGTAAGTACTGTAAATCACTGGCATTCACCTCTCTCGGCTAAGACACTTAGAAGTTTATTTCACAGATATTTGTTGACCATGTATATCAGGGGTGGGCAATTAATTTTCCCATGGGGCCGCATGGGAAAGTGCGATGGTTTTGGGGGCCGAACTAATAAAAACATAGGATGAACGGGGATAAATTCGTTTTTGGGGGATTATCTTTGTGGAAACTTACTGGGGGATGTATCTATATACCTCTATATATACTGATGGTACACAGTAAGGCAGGTATATACAGGTAGGTATGTAGATGTATGTCCCCTCAGTCTGGCAGGTATATACAGCTCCCCTCAGTCAGGTATATAGATATAGGTACCCGCAGGCAAGTATATAGATACAGCTCCCCACAGGCAGGTATATAGATACAGCTCCCCACAGGCAGGTATATAGATAGGTACAGCTCCCCTCAGGCAGATATATAGATAGGTACAGCACCCCTCAGGCAGGTATATAGATAGGTATAGCTCCCCTCAGGCAGGTATATAGATGGGTATAGCTCCCCTCAGGCAGGTATATAGATAGGAACAGCTCCCCTGAGGCAGGAATATAGATAGGTACAGCTCCCCTGAGGCAGGAATATAGATAGGTACAGCTCCCCTCATTCAGGTATCTAGTTAGTTAGGGCTCCATACAGGCAGGTATATAGTTAAAGCTTCACACAGGCAGGTATATAGATAATTAGGGCTCCTCACGGGCAGGTATAGAGATAGTTAGGTGTGTTCCCAGGCAGGTATATAGATAGTTAGGTGTGTCCCCAGGCAGGTATATAGTTAGGTGTGTCCCCAGGCAGATATATAGATAGTTAGGTGTGTCCCCAGGCAGATATATAGATAGTTAGGTGTGTCCCCAGGCAGGTATATAGATAGTTAGGTGTGTCCCCAGGCAGATATATAGTTTGGTGTGTTCCCAGGCAGGTATATAGTCAGGTGTGTCCCCAGGCAGGTATATAGTCAGGTGTGTCCCCAGGCAGATATATAGTCAGGTGTGTCCCCAGGCAGGTATATAGTCAGGTGTGTCCCCAGGCAGGTATATAGTTAGGTGTGTCCCCAGGCAGGTATATAGTCAGGCAGGTATAGAGATAGGGCTTCCCACAGGCAGGTATATAGTTAGGTGTGTCCCCAGGCAGGTATATAGCTAGGTGTGTCCCCAGGCAGGTATATAGTTAGGTGTGTCCCCAGGCAGATATATAGTCAGGTGTGTGTCCCCAGGCGGGTATATAGTCAAGCGAGAAAGGGAGGAGGAGCCTCTCGAAACGTCGCGCGCCTGCGCCTACTGCCCGTCTGTTCAGTTGGACGCTCCAGTCGCGATCTCCTAGAAGAGAGAGGGGACGCTAACCGCTATGCTTTTGCAATATTGAAGTATGTCTACCACGCATTTGGACAGTCGGATCGTATCATGATACACTACAAAGCGCAAGTAACTTGTTGTACTACGTTTTAGCTGTTTTGCTACCTTGTCTCTTAATAAATTGCTTATATTTCTAAAAAGTAACTACCCAGTATATGCACATGGTTTAATAGAGTAGGGCTTCCCACAGGCAGGTATATAGTTTTATGGCCAAAAATTAAAGACAACAAACGCTGATACTCACCCTGGATTACCTGCTTCCCGGCCGAGCGCGCTCATCTTCTATCCGAGGAGCTTCCCGGGCTGGTGGGCGTGATGACGTCATGCCGCCAGCGCCGGGACGCTCCTCCGTCAGCTCCTGGGCCCGCAAAGAGTTATTAATCTGTGTGCGCCGAGGAGAGGCAGCGGCGAGGTGAGCGGAGTTCATCGCGTCTCAGCCTAATTCACCAGTAACAGTATCGCTGACGGCCCGCGGCGGCCTCTCAGCAATACCCGGCCGCGGTGGGCTGTCAGCGCTACTATTAGCAGACCTGGGCAGCGTACGCCGCGGGCCGCATCCGACGAGCTGGAGGGCCGGATGCGGCCCGCGGGCCGTTCTTTGCCCAGGTCTGTAATAGAGCTTTTTACATAAGTATAGCTTCTTTTTAGATTTAGTTATGATGTTCAGGGAAAGCAACAAGCCCTCTTTTCATGAATCGGACAATCTGAAAAATCTGTGAATTGTGTAAAAAGAGTGTTTAGGGTCAGTGCCCTTTTTCTTTTATTAATTGTCATCCTGAGGCTATTTGTAGGAGGACTTGGCTTGACTACATTTATCTGAGACAAGCTGAGTGCTACATAAGTAAACATAAATGAAA
This sequence comes from Phyllomedusa bahiana, assembly GCA_025379985.1. NCBI lineage: Eukaryota > Metazoa > Chordata > Amphibia > Anura > Hylidae > Phyllomedusa > Phyllomedusa bahiana. The sequence goes on along the minus strand of JAODAL010013327.1, from coordinate 72,732 downwards.
GCATCTTAGATATTGCTGCAGTTCGGGGCTTGCACACACTGGTATTGTACATTCTGTCCTCCCCTCAGGGTTGTAAAAATGTAAAGCATTTGATTTCCTTTTTGGTTTCCTCTTACAGTGTGTATACTGGCATAGTCTAGACATGTATACTGGACATAGTCAAATTCCTGCAAATGTATTAGGTGTAATTATTGAATAAGACAACACTTAACATACTAGTAAATAAGAAGAATAATATTATATTTTTTAACTTTACAATTCACCTTAAAAAGATGATCACTTCAACCTGGTGAGCCTCAAGTGCCAAAAACAAGTGGACATAAACAAGAAAACAGTTGCACAAACTGTAGCAACTGATTACTGCCTGAATGGGGAAAATAATAACTACAATACATACTATTTTATTATACATATGAGGCTTTCTTTACATTGAACTACAAAGCTCCCTTTCAATAACATTAACTCTGTAACCTTATATTTTAGTTTTCTTAAGGGCTAAAAATCAATTGTGCAGTGCATTACTATTGTAAGTAATGAATATAAAACATTTATAGCATTTAAGATGTTAGCATTTCAGAAAACCAAGAACTTGTGATCCAATTCTGAATATCTGCAGGCATTTTGTTATTACTTGGTCACAGGCTTCTGGGGTAGATCCTAGGACAACTGTCATGACTTTCTGTTAATATATTTTATTAAAAAAATTATAATATCAGCTTAAAAATTGAATACTAAAACAATGATGCCCCAGTCACAAGCAGACACACCAGGGCTTAATCTCAGTTGGGTAGACTTCCTATAGTGCTATACTCTAATGTAGGGAGTTACAGATGAAACCAGAAGTTTACATACACTACAAGAAGAGACATGAAATCAGAATAAACCTTATTTTTAGGCCAATTAGGATTATCACAATTATTTATATTTGCCAAATGTCAGAATAATGAGAGAGATAATTTTTTAAGGCATTTTTATTACTTTCTGTAAAGTCAAAAGTTTACATATACTGGGATTACTATACCCCTAAACAATTTGAGACAGCAAATATGATGATGTAATGTCTTTGAAAGCCTCCAATTAGGTTTTTTGGCAACATCTGAGTTAATTAGAGAGATACCTGTGGATGAATTTTAAAGCACAACAGAAACACACTGCTTCTGTGTGTAACATCATGGAAAAGTCTAAAGAAATCAGCCAAGATATCAGGAAGATAATTGTGGACCTGCACAAGTCTGGAACATCCTTTGGTGGAATATCCAGATACCTGAAGGTGCCTCGCTCATTTGTATAAACAATTATACGCAAGTACAAACAAGATGGGAATGTTCATCAGGATCAGCGATCAAGAAGGAGATGGGTTCTGTGTCTCAGAGATGAACGTGCTTTGGTCCAACATGTACATATCAACCCAAGAACAAAAGCAAAAGAACTTGTGAAGGTGCTGGAGGAAGCTGGTAAGATTGTGTCATTATCCACAGTGAAACAAGCACTTTATCAACATGGGCTGAAAGGCCACTCTGCCAGGAAGAAGCCATTGCTCCAAAAGAAATATATAAAAGCCAGATTAATGTTTCCAAATGCACAGCATATCCTGTAGTCTGACGAAACTAAAATGTAACTGTTTTGCCATCATGACCATTGTCACATTTGGAGGAAAAAGGGAGAAGATTAGAAGCCTAAGAACACCATCCCAATTGTGAAACATGGGGGTGGCAGCATCATATTGTGGGGTTGTTTTGGTGCAGGAGGGACTAGTGCACTTCACATAATAGATAGCATCATGAGGAAAGAAGAGTATGTGACAATACTGAAGCAACATCTCAAGACATCAGCCAGGAAGTTAAAGCTTGGGCGGAAATGGCTCTTCCAAATGGACAATGGCCCGAAGCACACTGCCAAACTGGTTACAGTAAATTTTTGACTTTGCAGAAAGTAAAAAAAAATGCCTTAAAAATTCTCTCTATCATTCTGGCATTTGGCATGTCTAAATAATTTTAGTAATCCTAATTGACCTAAAACAGGTAAGGTTTATTCTGATTTCATGTCAGATAGCGAGAAAAACATGCATATGTGTCTTTTTATATAGTATATGTAAACTTCTGGTTTCAACTGTACCTGTGAGCTACAACTTCCTGATACAGGAAGACAAAGGTAAATGTAAGCTTTTGCTATGACTCTTAGGCTATGTTTACATGGCAGTAATTGCAGGGCGTATTTCGCTCCGCAATTACGCCGTGTGTACGGGGGCGGGAGTGTGGCGGGGGGCGGCAGCCCGCCGGCCCCATAGACATTGATTATTTTCGCGCTATACGCTGCTAGTTATTGACATGTCACTTCTCTCCCTGCTCGCCGTATTGTCCGAGCAGGGAGAGGAGACATAATCCATAGTTCTCTATGAGAACTGTGAAGTACCGTAATGACTGGGACGTATCTCGTCCCGTATTTAGCGCACTATGGTGCGAAATACGGGGTGAGATGCATCCCAGTTTAAGCTGTGTGAACATAGCCTCACAGTTAAATGGATTCTGTGTTGGAGTATGATGTGGCTGTCATTGTTAAAGGGACTCTGTGTTAGTTTGTATGTAGTGCAATAATTCCTGTACCTGTGGGGAATTGAGTCTGAGTAAAAAAGGGGCAGCTAACTGATGGGGCTGCCAGTAGTTGTACCCCTTTCCAATCTAATATTAATGGCCACTGATAAGGATGGGAATGTACGACTGACCAATATTCATGTTAAACAACCCACAGGTGGTATCCAACAGCAATACCTGAAGATCCTTCTATTCCCCACTATCCAGCTCAAACACGCAACTTTATTATTGTGGACCAACAACTGTGAAGACTCATAAAAAACACTTATTTCTTCTTTCTATTACAAAAGTAGAGCCACATATTCAAATGCATATATTGATACCTGAGAAAAAACATAATTAACAATAATGTCTTTGTTGAAAACTGAACAAAAAAGAAAAAAAAATCAATATATGTATTTTAATATGTTGTTTAAATCTTAAGAGTTAACTACTCAGCTGTTAGTGATGTAAGTGTTAATTTTCAGCTGTTCAGATGCATACTTAGTTTACATGCATAGTTTTTTTGCTGTGCTTATGCCATTACAATTTAGAGCCACAGAAGAGGCTTAAAATGCGTAAATAGCGTTTTTTTAATCATGGAGGGAGAGGCATGGACTGCACATCCTTACATTATACGTTGATCTAATGCTTCTCAGCATTTTTCCTGTTCAAAAATTAACAGGAGGTTCTTAGTATACTTTTTGATCAAATGGTATAAGCCCACTTGCCACTTCACGGCGACCTCTATAAAGTGGGTCCCTACACTAATAGAGGTAGCACTTCACTGCGACCACCACCGCAGCAACAGCGAAGGGCATAGCCCAGTGGTCCAACAACACCACTGCTGCCAGACCTAGCCCCTGGCTCTGGACCACACCACCAAACAAGCATAGCATCACAGCAACAATGACCGCCATACAGTACCACCACCAAAAAAAGAAAGGCTCACCACAGCTTACCTCTCCTAGGCTACCCCACTGGTGCGGCTGTTGCTGCAGCAGTGGTTGCCATGCAGTGTTACCTCTATTAGTACAGGGACCCACTGTGAAGAGGTCACCGTGAAGTGGCAAGTGGGCTTATACTGTTTGATCTAAAAGTATACTAAGAACCTCCTGTTCATTTTTGTAAATTTTTTTCTGAGAATCAATAGATCAACGTATAACGTGAGGATGTCCAGTCCATGCCTCTCCCTCCATGTTAGCATGTGATTTTTGTATGTTTGGACTGGGGCTAAAAATGTGAATTTTTATGACTGCTTAGGATTATTGGTGAGCGGACTTTTGTTGCTATATTTTATTGTGTAGGCCTTTGTAAGCATGCACTAGCACTATAATTTAATACTCATGCGCATACATTTGATTGTACACTGACAAGGGTAACAATGTTTTGAACTTTTGATTTTCAGTCACCATATCTCCCTAACCACTTCAGCTTTGAATGTAAGACTACCATCATTTTATCGACAAATCATTTTGGCTATCTCACATATAAATTTGACTTACAGCTATTTAGCATATGCTTAGCTATGCATATTATTGTCATGAAACTGCATTGTTACTGTTTTACGCCTAAAACTCTAAATTAAAATTTGAATTATTTTGTTAGCATTTAATAAATTCATGTTTGGCTTTCAACAATGCCTGAATCACTCAGGGCATGCTCTCGATCAGATTCAAGACTGTCAAGCAAAATCTAACCTCAGGTCTCTTCTACAGGTTCCCAATGTTGGCGCATGCTGGTTGATTCACTTGGGTATGAACACAGCTTTTTCTTCCACTCTACCCACAAGTGCTTGAGGTCTGGAGACTGTGGGGCCCAACCTAGCAGCTGTACCTCATTGTTATTGAACCATTTCTTTAGTAATCTTGACATATGCTTCAAATCATCGTTCTGCTGGAACTCTATTTTGCCCTTTCCCCACTCATGGTACTTGAGTGTATGAAGTAACTCATCTTGTAGGACACTCATATATAGCTCAGCATTGAGACCATCGATCTTGGTCAAGTATCCAATGCCTTTGACTGTGAAACACCATATCATGAGGCTTCCTTCGCCGAACTTAACAGATCCTTTACTTACTTAATCCGTTAGCCCCCTTTTCCCTGGATTCTTCCAGACCCATTTTCACCCATCAGAGCCCAGTCCATTAACTTTCATCTCATTGCTTCAAATTACCTGTTTCCAAACTTCTGCTGTCCACTTTTTATACTTTTTTGCAAACTTGAACCAACGCTTCTTATGACGAGAATGCAGTCGAGCCTTCTTCACCTTTTCTTTCAGGCCCCCATTACAGACTTGTGTACTGCATGTTGCATGGTGCTTGCACGGACGTCTGTAATCTCATTATAATGAAGCATATGAGCCACCTCCATTGCCATGGAGGAAAAACAGAGAAGAGCGACCTTTTGCATTGTATCTCAGATGAAGCTCACCTTTAGTGTTGTGCATGGACGGTACACTTCAATAAAGCATAGAGTTATTCACCTGGTAAGCAGCTTGTCCCTACAGCCGCATTCGATTTCCAAACGTCCCTGGAGTAAAATGCAATGGAAGGAATTCTGCACAGCACTTGGACCAAGTAGCGTATTTATTTAAATAAATAAGTAAACACAGTTACATAAAAAGAAGCTTTTTATGTATCAGTATTTATTTATTTATAACTAGTTCAAGCGCTGTCCAGAATTCTTGATCTTTTCCCATCAGTTTCCTCTTTAACCCGTTACCGACATGGGACGTATGAATACGTACTGATGCCGATGAGGAGCTTTGTAGCGGGATCGCAGCGCCCCTTTATCACCAATGTCTGTTTCAGGAAGTAATAGCAGGGCTGAAATGTCAGTCACTGCTGTAGAACTCCCCACAGCCTAACCAGGAAATGGGAGCCTGAAACTGGCTATAAAGAGAAGGCTCCGTGAAACACCCAGATGGGAAAATCCCTTTAATGTGAATTACATAAGTGATGTGCAATAGAAAAAAGAAATGTGAGCTTTTTAATGTGTATTTGCAATAGTTTGTCCACAGCAACAAAGTTTTATGTTTAAGCTTAAGGAGAGGCTATAACTTTGGTAGATCTAGAAATCCCCTTTAAGCTGTCTCAGATAGGAGCACTATGGCTGTATCTGAAGGGGACGTTGTACTTATATACATTGGGAACACAAACTGAACAGTTGGCAATATAAACAAACCTAATACAGATGTGTATACCTATGCCTCATCATCGCTAAATGTGATGTACCACTCTGTAATTGTTTCATACTTGAAGGCCATATAATATGTCAGATCAACCACCACTTTATTAGTGCATCCCATTAGAGCAGCTCGGAAGAAACACAACAAGCTCACTTTATAATGGATGAAAACTTCTTCCAGGGTGCTCTGGACTTAAGACTGGGCCGAAGGTTCTTCTTCCAACAAGACAATGACCCTAAGCACACAGCTAAAATAACAAAGCTGTGGCTTCAGAACAACTCTGTGCCGATTCCTGACTGGCCCAGCCAGAGCCCTGACCTAAACCCAATTGAGCATCTCTGGAGAGACTTGAAAATGGCTGTCCACCAACGTTCACTATCCAACTTGAGGGAACTGAAGAGAATCTACAAGGAAGAATGGCAGAGGATCCCCAAATCCAGGTGTGAAAAACTTGTTGCATCATTCCCAAGAAGAATCATGGCTATACTAGCTCAAAAGGTGCTTCTACTCAATACTGAGCAAAGGTTCTGAATACCCAAGACCATGTGATATTTCAGTTTTTCTTGTTTAATAGATTTGTAAAAATATCTACATTTCTGTTTTTTTTTTCTTTCAAGATGGGGGCAGAGTGTATATTAATGAGCAAAAAACTGAACTTTTTTGATCTTACCAAATGGCTGCAATGAAAAAAAAGAGTGAAAACTTTAAAGAGGTCTGAATACTTTCCATACCCACTGTACATTTAATGAACTGGTGGGTACTACTACACCCACCAAAGTTGAAGCCAGAAAAAAGCAAATACCCAATTAGTTCAAAATTGTTAGGATCTTTGTATGGATCTCTCCTTAAAAAGGGTAATATTGACTAATTTTTTTCTATGTAATGTTCTGTTTAATATGTTCGGTTGCACCTCTTATATGTCAGAAGACTTACATACATACTATATATTAAATAAAAGATGCTGTGGTACTTCCAAATGGTCACCTGACAAACCTAAGCGCAGAACAGTTAGAACAGCCAGACCAAGTCAAAGGTGGTGCCTGAGCCAGACTTGTTGTATTGGCACTAGACTGTATGTATGACCTGCAGAAGAACATACATTCTGGTGCATTTTACACTGCCTTAAACCTATTTAGATCTGGCTTGTCAGCACCAATGTTCATACATGTCATCCCTAGTCTTTGGGAGGGCTACAGCAGAAATTGCAAGCACTGCATAAAACTGATAGACACTACAGGCCCCCATAAAGCTAAGCTGCGGACTAATTCTTCTTGACTCCTCTATGAATGGCCGATTACGTTTATTTTTATATGGGTAATAGGAGACATGCCAGTTGCCAGTGCCTTTTGGCAGGGACTTGTCTTCCACAAGGACACAGCATCAGGCATGCTGAAATCCAACATACTTGATTTTTTTTCCCCTTGACAACTGCTATTGGAGCGGCCTTTATGAACCCCCATAGACATTAGTTGGTCGGATTATCTATACCAAGTCAATACTTGGTATTCGGTCAATACTTGCGGGATGTGTATGGGTGACTTTAATTTTTGGACAGACCACATGAAGATCTGTATATTTAGTAAGACATCAGAAATAAAAACTTCTATGCAGGAAACAAGAAAAAGTGACCAGCTGACAGTGTACTTATAATGATCAAACTACTTGTAATTGGGGAAACCAAGCATGACAAAGCAAACAAAGAGCAAAGTGTGATACACAGGTCAGGCATCACGCATCCAACAATCTGAACATTTTGTTCTTTTAAAAGGCTGCATATCATAAGAAGAACATTGAAAATGTTACAAAAAGTATTTTTAAACACCCTTCAGTTGTTACCACAGCTGTTTTCTGTTTTTCTATATTTTCTAATAGAAAAATCAAATGTTCATTCATTATCCACTAAACAATCTGGTGTTTTTTTTTCCTGGGAACACATGGATAGCCTACCCTTGGGACAGGCACAATGACACATTTGTAGCTGAAGTCATACAAAGTACTAAAGTACTAAGGTATTATTTTTGCGGAGAGTTCCAGGGAGTTGGACCTAAACAGATCACACACTGATGGCCTGCCCTGCCGATAGTCCAACAATGTGTTTATTAAATGAAACAGAAGCACAAAAAGTGGCAATAGCGTATGAATAATAGTTGTACACTCATGTAATATATATATTTGCCTTTGTGCGTCCTGTGTCAGTTTGTAACCAAAACACTGCCACCATGAGGATGGATGACCACATGACACACTAAGGCATTTATATATTTGGGCAAACAGAGAAAGACTTGACATTTAATTCTGTATACTACAGAGGACACTGTGGCCATCACTCAATAGCCAGGGGAGAGCCATTGAGAGAGAACAAAGCCATACTATAAACTCACAGGTGTAATGGAGAGCGACTCTTGCTACACTTACAACCAGTGCTCAAATGTGAGTGGTACCAAGTAGGGGAGGGAGGGATGAGAAGGAAGCCATCTCATTCAAACTCAATCCACTGTGCATTGAACTCAGCAGTGTAGCAGGCAAATATGTACAGTAAGTTTTAAAAGTATTCATACCCCTTGAACTTTTCCTGAGTTTTAAAGGTTGCATCCACAAACCTAAATGTATTTTATTGATAAAGCAAACCAAAGAAGCAAGTATTTGTGAAGTGTAAAGGAAATGATACATGCTTTTCCAATTGTCTGAACATGAAAAAACTGAAAAGTGTGGGGTTCATATGTCCCCTCTAAATAAAATCCAGAGTGACCAATTGCTTTTAGAGGTCACCTAATTAGTAAATAGAGTACATCTGTATGTAATTTATTCTCAGCTGTTTAGTAACAATCTTAGAGTTTGTTAGAGAACATTATTGAACAAACAACAGCATAAAAACCAAGGAAAACACCAGACAGCTCAGGGATAAAGTTGTGGCAAAATGTATTGTAGGGTTAGGTTTTGAAAAAATAGCCCAAGGTATCAACATTCATCATCTGACCAAAACATCTCTGTTCACCTCATCTGACAGCCCAGACACATTTTTGATCAAAACTGTGAGGGCCCATCCACCAATGACAAGGTAACCTCAACTCCAATGGAGAACTGATCTAAATCTTACCTCTCCTTGTGCCTCTACAGGTCTCCATACTTTTCAGGGCATGAGGGTCCCTGTAACACTCTCTCCTAATTAAAAACAGCCTGAATGGTTGGCGGAGTGCAAGACCAAAATGGATTCTAATTTATATATATGCCATAGCATATGCTGTGTTGGTTCATAACCGAAGTGCTGACACTATGTTGTTGGATTACTGAATGACATGCTAAGGCATTTATATATATGGGCCAATAGAAAGGGACTTGACACCTAATTGTTTATACTGTAGAAGACACTGGCCTACACTCACTAGCAGCTGGGGCTGAAGGTTGAGGTTCAGTAGGGGCTCCTACTACACAGCACCCGCATCTAAGCATTGTCCATGATTGTGCAGGACCAACTGTGGAGGGGGGATTGAGGGAGGAAGCCATCTCATCCAAACTCACTCCACAGTTGTCTGTACTCAGCAATGTAGTGGATGAATATATATATATATATATATATATATTATTATATAATATATAATATATATATATAATATATATATATATATATATATATAGATAGATAGATAGATAGATAGATAGATATAGATTACAGTCATTGTTTTGAGACAAAATCTCTGCCTTTAAGTGGATGCGTTTTCTATTACAGTCACCGTCCTGGGAAGGGGTGTCTACTATTATTTTATATGATATCATCAGCATGTACAGAAAGAATTGAAATATAAAACACTTACTGGATTATGTAATATGCTTTGTACTATGTGAGACACATGTGCTACCTCTTCGGCATCTTTCAGTTTTTCCTTAAAATGATTTTCTAGCAGCTGCCACTGTGATGCACCTATAAAAAACAGTAGAATGTTATTGCAAAGACAGATGAATTAAAATCTGCTGTATAATATTATATATGTACGCTATATTCTGTGTAATTTATATACAGTTATAATTTACCTGCTCTATAAATACAGTGAGATTCATGTATTTAATTGACAGGTTAAGAAAATGAGCAACAATTTTAAGGGATGTAGCATATGAAGAAATGAAGCATTTCACAATCATCGTTAAACACCAACACCCACTCATCAGAAAATCATCTGCACTGATATTTCATAGCACTTAGCTGCCAAATTTAGATATCTGAATGCTCTGACACTTACTTTCAGAAATAAGTAGAAAAGCGAATCTCATTCAGTAACCACTTAGGCTTTATTAACTAATGTTTCTTTCTCTACAGATGTGTTTAAAAGCACACAAAATATACAATATACAAAAATAATCAGCAGAACACACTCTGTACCAAACATTCAAAAACTTAAACTACACTAAAAAAATGACAACACAGATCACACAGTTGCTGTGTTTGGTGCAGTTTTAAAATTAAAGGGATTTTGCCATGAAAGTTTTCTGGGCCTCAGAACAGGAAGATGGACGTGCTCACACAGTTCTCCCTGTTCATTTCTATGGCAGTTCCGAATATAGCCAAGCGAACGTGCTTGGCTATATTCAGAACTTCCATTATCTGAGTAGACCAAATTATCTTCAGTGCATTAGCACATTTTTATTCATTTCATACATGTTTCATACAATAAACGCACTCTTTAGAAAGATATACTTGTATTTGTCCATTAGAAAAGTCTGCACCTGCTCTCCTGAAGACACGCTTCATCTACTCCAAACAAAGTCCATGTTACTAGTGAGGATATACTGACTCACAGGAGGCAAATGCACATCTGTGAGCAATGTTTTAAAGGAAAAATATCTACTTACCCGCCAGGTAGTGTGCAGCTATGGTTCCAATACACCTGAATCAGTCTAATACACTAATATTGGAAAGTGAACTAAATAGTAAAATATAACTTTTATTATAGTAGTTAAAAGTGAGAAAGCATAGTCTTTCTCCAAAAATCAATCATATAAAGAGCCAAACTGGAATGTATATCAATATATAACTATAGCCATACAGTAAAATATTGTAACCAATCAGGGAGTGATAGGGTTAATGAGAACGGTACAAGCAGCCAGTGAGGAAAAGGGAAAGACAGAGAAATACTCAAAAAGTCTATATCACGTATCCTATAGTGATCCTACTACGGATACTATCTAATACTGGCTACCTAACTTACAGGGCGATATGCGTCCTGATAAGGATGACCCCGTCCGGAACCTAACCCTGTCAATAAAGTCCCTATCAGTCCCTGACACTAGCCATGTGATAGAAAGTGTTACACACAAAAAAGGTGGTCAAAGTGTGAAAACACTTAATAAATATATTACCTTTTATGAGGTGGGAAATATATTTATAATTTTTTTGTTTTCGCACTTTGAGCACCTTTTTTGTAGGTAACACTTTCTATCACATTGCTAGTGCCAGGGACTGATAGGGACTTTATTGACAGGGTTAGGTTCCGGACGGGGTCGTCCTTATCAGGACGCATATTTCCCTGTAATCTAGGTGGCCAGTATGAGATAGGATCCGTAATTGGGTCATTATAGGATACGTGATATAGACTTTTTGAGTATTTCTCTCAGTCTTTCCCTTTTCCTCACTGGCTGCTTGTACTGTTCTCATTAACCCTATCACTCCCTGACTGGTTACAATATTTTACTGTATGGCTATAGTTCTACATTGATATACATTACAGTTTGGCTCTTTATATGATTGATTTTGGGAGAAAGACTATGCTTTCTCACTTTTAACTACTATAATAAAAGTTATATTTTACTATTTAGTTCACCTTCCAATATTAGTATATTACAATGTTTTAAAGGCTCATGCCGTCTTTATCAAGCATGTACATTAGCCTCAAGATCAACATCTTTATTGATAGGAAAAAATCCCAAAATACTAAAACAATAAACTATGACTAATACAAACCCATACAAAATGTAAAAACCATCTATATCGCTACTTCACAGAAAAGCTTTATAACTTATATTTTCTTTGAGACCTTTAGGAGACAAGGAGGCCTCTCTCTGAAGCAAACGTTTCTTTACCCATCAACTATAATTCCCATTCATTTCCACTAAAATACACCACTTCACCTCTTAGCATGGTGTGCGTCATCAAAGTGTCAGGCAACAGAAGTCTCACCAAACTTTCTCCTTACGGCAGTCTCGTCTTTAATGCTTCAGTCTTCCTCAGTTTATACTGCTGAGTTGCAGAACAATGTTCGTTCATTCTTGACTTTCTGCTAACGTACATGCTTGATAAAGACGGCATGAGCCTTTGAAACGTTGTGCACAGGTGTGCATTTGCCTCCTGTCAGTCAATATATCCTCACTAGTAACATGGACTTTGTTTGGAATAGATGAAGTGTAACTTCAGGGGTGTAGGCACAGATTTTTCTAATGGACAAAAGCAAGTATATCTTTCTAAGGAGTGTGTTTATTGCAACAAGTTGCATGAAATGAATAAAAATGTGCCAGATATGAAGATATGTATGTCTACTCGGATAGTTGATGTTGTTATTGAGGGCACAAAGTATCTGTTTGCAAATTCTGGTGTTTATTGACTTTATTCAGAACTCCCATAGACATGAATGGGGCAGAGCCATGGAAGCATGGCCAGCTCCACGTTCATGGAGTCTGGCTTGTAGCTCGCAACGAGCTGGCCTCAGAAAGGGATTTTACGTAATTGCAAAACTTCTTTAAGGTCTATGGGCATACAGAACAAATGCCATACCTACAGTATGCCGCATTAAAAAGATGCAATCCAAAGCATACTGTATGTTGATGACCTCCTTTTTGCATGCTCTCTTATAGCAAATATATTACTGCTGTAATAAAGCCAGAGAAAACGTAATGACTAACACCACAAACACCAAAATGCTCTTGAGAGTTAAGAGCCCCACCTCTGGGTCACTCACCTACAAGGAGAACATTTTATAAGCCATGTTCAATTCAAGCCAAGACATAGGCATGCTCAGTTCTTTCTAAAACGGTCACATAATTTAAAAGTGGCCAACAAAAGTGGTAGTAGGGACCCATAACTATGAAACAATTATGACATACTATGTGCATAATGTTAGTATTCTGCGCCTGTGCAACTTCTCCCATGTAGCGCTGGGGCTTGTACAGCCCCCCCAATGGGAATGGATTTTTGTCCTGCCATTGAGCTAAGAGTATTGCCATGTTGTTGTGATTTTAAATAAATAATCTCTCATTTTTTTGTGAATTTTTTGTTATTAAAGTTCGTGTGGAGACTCGCAAGACAATGCGGAACCTCGACGTATGTTGCGAACTTGCATATTTTTGCCAAAATATCAACTAATATTTCATAGTTCATGCTTGTTAGTACTGTGGAGCAGAGGGTATCAGTATTTTGTGTTGATAGGAAAAGAAAAAATGGACCCGGCGCACGTGCAAAGTAAAAAAAAAGCCCGAGCTAAAGGCTTTTAAATAAAATAGCTTTTATTCTTAAAAATGCAGGGGAGTTACCCTTGCAAGATTAAAAAAAAAGACAATAGGACTTGACGCGATTTCGCGCGAGCACCCGCGCTTCATCAGATTCTGATGAAGCGTCGGTATGCTCGCGTGAAACGCGTCAAGTCCATACTGTCTTGTTTTTAATCTTGCAAGGGTAACTCTCTGCATTTTTAAGAATAAAAGCTATTTTATTTAAAAGCCTTTAGCTCGGGCTTTTTTTACTTTGCACGTGCGCCGGGTCCATTTTTTCTTTTCCTATTGGCGTCTATCTCCCACCGGACAATGGAGCGGAGCTTCAGTGACCAGCGGCTGCCGTACTAAGGGATACGGAATATAAATAGCCCTGTAAGTGCACAAGTGTGTTGTGCCTCTACATTAATAGCGCAACACTCCAAGGTGAGAGTCCAACTCTTATCCACCATTACAGTCTATTTTTTACGGTATAACACTATTGTGCGCCCCCTCTTTTTTTTTTTCTCTTTACATAGTATTTTGTGTTGGATACTTGGAATATGCTGGGCAACCTGCTCAATCAAATAGTATAAGCGTCATCAACTGATGGTAAGTCAGTAAGCTACACCACATGCAGCCATATGACTAACACCCTATATAAGCCTTATCTATGTGATATTATAATACTAGCAATCACCTCCCTTATGGATAGTAGGTGTGTGAGGAATTGTTCATCAGTATTCTGTACCTGTGCAACTTCTCCCATGTAACACTGGGGCTTTTATTGCCTTCTACTGGGAATAGTTTTTATTCTTGTTATTGTACAGTAAGTATGGCTGTGATTTTAAATAAATACCTTATTTTTGTGTACAATTTTTTTTGCATACTCTGTGCATATGCCATGAATATTAATAGTGACAATACCCCTTTCACACATGGCGTGAATCATGTCTTAGTGCATCCACATTACTTTCCACCCACGTTGTTCCATTGGAGTCTAAAATTCATTATCAACCAGTGAATCACACAAAGCAGTGTTTGCGATCAGTAGAAATGCAAATGTTTGGCTGTTATACCTGAGTAAATGAAGTGAAGGATGTCAGATAAACATTTATGGAGGAGGACGTCTTTAATAATGACTCTTACTGGAGAATTCCTTGTGGAGACCTCAGGCTCCTGGTATACAGAGAAGAGGGTTTGGACAGTATTTTGTGTGTAGGAGCCAAGCAAATCTTTAGCGGATACCAAATCGAACAGCAGCATAAATACTGAGCTCATACCACATAGCACCACTCTGTGAGCTGCAGATATTGGGTCCAAGTTGGCAGTACAAAAGACCACATCCACACATTGACAGTGATCCAACAAGTATTTGATATCTGAGATATACCGTGAGGGCTCATCTTCCAAGACAGGCATTTTTTCTGTAAAAATAATACAAAGAGCTTATATTTTAACTCATGCTAATAAACAGTTATTTACGCTGATATGTATTTATGCAGTATATAATCCTAATTGACAGTGTACAACAAGGGGCATTAACTAGTACACAGGCCACAGGGGTTCTATTCTATCCATTTATTTGCCATTGTACATAAAACAATAAAAGGTTGCACATAATTTATATAGCCACATCTGTAAAACTCTGCTCTACTACAATATAACATCATTTATCCTGTACAGTGAACACCATAGCAGAAAAATAACCTCAAAATTGGGTGTTTTTATGTTCCCAAACAATTTGCCATCACACAGGTCCATAGATTAAAAAAAGAAAAATGTATTAGCACTGTATAAAGTTGAAAAAGTTTTCCTTTTATTAAAAAAAATACTAAAACATAAAATTTCGACGAATTTGGTATCACCAGACTCGCCCCAAACTTCAGAATAAAGACAACATGTTATTTGTACCAAACCGAGTACTCCATAAAAACAAAACCCCCACAAAAATGGCACAATGAGGGTTTCCATAACATTATATGGTCAATGACACCAGTAAAATATCTATCTGTCTAGATAGATGGAAAATACAAAGTAAAATTAAGTTAGCACTCTTGGAAGGTGTGAGGAAAAAATTAGTGCGACAAAGAAAAAAAATTGCGGTTGTGTTAAGGGGTTAAAACCTATGGTTGAGGTATGGGCCTACTGGAGAATACTCAGGTAGGCCAGTCTGGCCTTAGTATTGCTCTCCTAATATCTTCCCACTTTTCTCATCTTTGCTGCGGATTTTTTTTTTCATTTTGCCAGTGCACCTATGACTCTGCTGGCCATACGTTTACCACTATTTAATGCTCAATGTCAAGATAAACATGTGTAAGATACTAGTAAAAGAAATGGCAAGATCTTTCTGTATGTGCATCAGCCCAAAAGAACTGCATTTGAAAAATAGGCCTTAATGGTGCTGGGAGATGTAGGAGTCATGTGGGCACAGTCTATATGCAGGACCAGAAAGCGCAAGTGTATATAAATGTGTTTTCACTGCAGTTGCACAAACTATACTTTAATGGTCTGATTACATTATACCTTTGTCATCCTCTAGATGTCTATGTTTTCAAGTATGAACAAAAAACAAACGGGTGGCTCTGTGTACAACTATGTGACTCTTTTTGAGCAATTTATCCAGTTTTTGACATGTTCATCAATCATATATGTATTATTATTGATAATTTTTTTTAATAAAAATGTTAGCCTTTTTTTTCTAGGAGTTAGTGGATAAAGAAGGGTCCATAAATCCTGTTATTTGCAGTACTGACAATCAAGGTGGCCTGACAGATCCTCAACGGAGTTCAAGTCTAGAGATTTAGGGGGCCAAAGTAGTACTTGGAAGCCTTAGCTATGTTCTTCCAAACAATGTCGTACATTTCTGGCCATGTGACATATCACATTGTCTTGCTGGAAGATCTCATCCACCCTAGGACAGAAAATAAGCATGCAGAGGTGAACGTGATCTGCAAGGATGAATTCATATCCAAATTGGTTGAGAATGCCTTCCACATGGATGAGTGGGCCCAGGCAATGCATGCCCCAGACCATAAACCTGCCACCACTAGCTTGTGTTCTTCCAATAATGGTTACTGGGTGGTTGCTTTCTAATGTTTCTCGCCTGACACACCATCTATTTGATGAAGCAGAAAATGTGACCCATTGGAAAAGGTAATCTTTTGTCAGTCAGGGGAGGTCCAATTCTGAGACTGCCGTGAAAATTAAAGCGTTTTCTATTAATTCAACTTCGTTAGCAAAGATGCAACGATCACCTTTCTGCTCTGTACGTTCATACTTTTCCTTTAGACACATGTCTGGTAGCCCCCAGGTTCATTTTGGTGGTGAACTGCTCCAATGTAGCCTGTCCATCCTTGCACACCTTTTGAGTTGACGTTCACCGCTCACATCAGTGGTACGTGGTGCTCCACAGTTTCCATGTCACTTAATTGCAATGGTGCCATTTGTCCATTCAAGATACAATCATTGCAATCAATGCAATCATTGGCTCGAAAGCAGTGTCAGACTGGGGTGCTTGGTGGCCACTAGTGGAGTTGATGTTTGGGGCCCACTACTGGAACTGATTGTTGGGGCTCACAATGCAACTACTATACATGACTGCACATGACTCCTGCTCTCTACCTCTTGCTTATTTCCCCTCTTTCTTTGCTCTCTCCCTAAAAAGCAGCCTCTGGCCTGCCATGCTCAGGGGCCCACAATGCCCAGGGGTCCACCATGTTTTCTCCTTAATGTGGGCCAGTCTAAGTCTGCCCAAAAGCCAGGAATCATCTCTTTATGCAACTCTGATAAACTGCCTCTTTTACCCATGAAACCAACAATGGATGTGTGTGCTGACAGCCTTTTGTACATCTTATATACCCACCTAGCCAGCTCATTAAAGGTAACTTCCTTCATGAAGTACACACTAATGATGTTGAAAGTAGAAAGTGGTTCTAAAAATGTGACTCTAAGGGCAACATGTCAGAAAAAAGGCCCCACCTCGCCAGTTTTAAAGCGCATTCAATGAGTGTATAGTGCGATTAAATGAATGAACCTGTCATAAATCTGACGTGTGGTATACCTTGCATAGTATAATTGATGCGCCTATCTAGACATATTGCATAATTTAGGCGCATAGCGTATCATTGCTAGCATATTTGATGCACCTACTTTAGGCGCTTTCAAATGTGTTGTGTCTGCCGTATAATGCACCTAGTTTTGGTGTATTACAGTTCATTTATATAGAGAATAAGGTGTCAGTTTTTTTGTACAAAATACACCAAAGAAAATGGTGCAGCGCTAATGGGACATGTCGCACTGTGTATTTTATTAAGTAACAAAACATTTGTAAGTACATTTAAACTTAATTTGATGAAGATTGTAAGAGGATAAAATCTATATACAGCACACATAAGTAAAAGAGTACGTTGTCTTATTACTTTTGCCCTAATAAAAAATTGGAGAGCCTAAAAATAAAAAAATCATCAGCTTCTATAAGTTTAACACTGCTCATAAATCACTACATTGATCTGCCCTGTATTCACAAAAACAGTTTAAAAGAAAATTAAGCTAAAACAGATACTTTACCAGGTTGCCCCAGTTTGGGAGGTTTAACCTTGAGTGCCCGATTCTTCTTTTTTCTTTCAGTTGCAGCTGACTTTTGGTTCATAGCTTGCAGTATGAAGTATTCCAACTAGAAATCAAAATATAATACAACAATGGTGACATTTGGGAAATTCTTCTGCCTCCGATGACACCCTTTCTACTACAGATGAACAAGCCACCCAATTCAAGTTTTGTTGATTTGCAAACTGATATTTGCGTTCTTAAATCAAAGCAATGGCGGTGTGTTGATGATGGGTAAATCTTTGTATAGGAAAATGATAAACTGCTTTCACTCATCCTTACATATGATCCTAAGCTTGGACCGTACCAAGATTTTCTGTAGCACAACTAATTGATTCTTTTACACCGAGTGACAGCTCCAAGCTTGCAAGTCAGTCTACGCTTTTGGACTTAAAGGGTTTGTCTCACTACAAGGATTGCTTTTTATGTTAAAGATCCTCAAAAACAACACTTGGCTTTGCACAAAAGAACTTTGTTTGAAAAAACAAATGCGCACTGGTGTGGCTGCACTACATATAGACATTCAAATTCAAATAATAGTGGCACACTATGGACTAATGAAACTATCAGAAAGGACATAGGAATTTTGGAAAAGGCATTACTGCTAACTAGAATACATGAAAAAATTCTGAGGCTCTTAGTTCACACTTTTGGCCAAAAATGCTTAAGCCCACCTCCGCAACTTCATCGGGACCTCAGTACAGGTGGGTCCTACGCTATTGTTACCTCTATTGGGTCCTGTTCAGACCTGCATACTTTAGGGAGTGAAGATACCTGCTTCAAAGAACACTGCACTGATTTAAAACCTGAGGAAGTGGGTGGGGTGTGCAAAAACCAAAATGGAGGCAACCACTTCTCCCTACATATAATCAAAAACAACACTTGGCTTTGCACAAAAGAACTTTGTTTGAAAAAAACAATGTGCACTGGTGTGGCTGCAATTACATATAGACATTCAAATTCAAATAACAGTGGCACACTATGGACTAAGGAAACTATCAGAAAGGACATAGGAATTTTGAAAAAGGCATTACTGCTAACTAGAATACATGAAAAAATTCTGAGGCTCTTAGTAATGCCTTTTTCCAAAATTCCTATGTTTAGCCACAATTCACACAGAAAAAAACAAATACGGGCTTAACTTCAGCCCACTCAGTCCGTGTGGATAACTCACAGTATCTTGGTCTGTTTCACTTCTCACCCAGATCAGGGGAATGAGCATACTGTAGGATGGAGTACAGACTTTCCACCTCTTTCACAGTCAGACAAACCAAACTGACTGGGAACCACACCCATGCCTTAAAGGAGTTGACTCCCTACAGAGTTTCATAGGATGCATGAATAAAATACTCTGTCACTTCCTGGTTCAGACTGACTAATTTGCATACAGCTCTGTGGTGTATTCAATGCTGTGTTTTCAGTTGCTAATTAGATCAGATTAGCTCAGAAGCTTCTGAAACTACTAGCAGAAGGCTTTATCTGATCCCTCAAACAAAAGCCCTAATTACAGTGCTGTTTATTTTACATAAATCAAGCTTTTTACTGCCCAGCAGCACAGAGGCTGCTGCAACCTGTGTGATGACATCACTCACAGCTATCACATAGAACAAACAGCAGGGGGGGGGAGATAACCACAGGTCGGTTACTGAGGGAAACTGAAATAGCCAGGGAGGTCATAAATTCACTTGTATCTCCTTAAGGAAAAACAGATGCACAAAGCAATATATTTGGAAAATGTCTTTATTTTGTGTTCCCTACAATTTGAAAGCTATTTTTTGTAGCGAGACAACCCCTTTAAGTAGGAAAAATCTGGCCTGTATACATGGGAGCAGTCCTCCCACCCTACTCTTTAGACTGCTCCAGTAAAAGCCTGACCCAGATCGACTGCTTTTCAGCAGTCATACTACTGAAACCACAAAAATGTCAGTAACATAACACTGACAAACGGCTAGCAGGTTTTACTTCACCGAGACTAAGAACCTCGGTGACACTTATCGGCCATCCAAAACGGCACCTTGTGCATTCTCACACCATTTATAGCCACACCTCCTGCATGGACAGTATAATGGTTTTTCACAACCCATCCATTAGTAATGTCTCTGTAACCGACACAGCTTGGAATAAGAGCTAGCAGAGCTAAAATGTCTGTTAACTACCTGCACAGGAAGTGGGAGCCTAAAGAGACTGTGGGGAGTAAATAGAAGACAAATGGGAAAGCCCCCCATTAAATTCTATCCCTCTATTGGATCTAGTGCCAGCATTCCGCATACATTTTAAAGGGGCTGTCTCACTACAAGGTTTGCTTTTTATGTTAAAGGTCTTGCAAAATCAAGTCACTTTGCAATATATGTCCATTATCAGTGTCCAACCAATTCCTAGATATTCCCTCTTGTATGGGCTGCATCAGCTGTTCAGGTTGCTATAGCTACAGACCTGTTCAATCTCTCTTGATAGGCTGCCAACACTGGTTGCTATAGCTACAGACCTGGTTTCTACTGCAGCCTAATAGAAGGCAGTAAACACGCCCCTGACTTCAAAATGAAACCAAGAAAACAGGACTGAGGTAAGATGAATCAATGTAGTGAAACAACCCCTTTAAGTTCATCCATTTGCATGGCTTTGCTACTGGTAAGGCAAATATGTCTTTAAAAATAAAACTGAGCCTGGTGAACATGTTGGGAACACTAAATGAAGACGTTTTCCAAATATATTGCTTTGTTCATTTTTTTTTTGTTAAGCAGCTACAAGTGATTTTATCGCCTTCTGTGCTCTCCCAGGTTCCCCAAGTGACCGACCTGTGTACTTCCCCGTCCCGCCCCCCTGCTGTTTGTGCTATCTGATAGCAGGGAGTGAAGTCATCACACAGTTTGCACAGCTCAGAACTCCGGACAGTGAGAGCTTGTTTGTTATCTGATCTTTCAGACAAAAGCCAGTAATTACTGCTGCTTACTTTAACTCAGAAGTTTCCCTGGTCCGGACAGCATGAGATTTAGCTAATTAGCAGAGGTCTGAATACACGGAGGTCATATGCTAATTACAGACAGCTTGACACAGAGCAAAGCAGCATTATTTCATTCATGCATCCTATGAAACTTTGAGATGAGACAACCCCTTTAAGTTGGCAAAGTTCTCTTGGTATGTTATGTGAAGAAACACTATGCACCTTGAGGAGACAACTGTAAATCTGGCTGGGCACTGCTTTATTTTTCATTGATTAGCAATACAGATAAGTGCCTCCTGTATACACTCCACACATTTGTCAGTGTGGTGGCTGTTAGGATGGATGCCTTTTCTACTTTTTCTGTAAACTTTACTTTCTTTGTCGGAAAAAATCACCAAATTCTGTTCAGAAACTGAATGTTTTGAGGATGGCTTGTGCAGTAGGTTAATTATTAGTTTGCAGGACAAGCACTTAAGAGTGGATTTTGTTACAGGTCTAATGTACTGTGGAGTAAGTAAAATAGGTCATAGGACTATACTTACTGTATATACAGTAGAACAAACAAAATACATGAGATGGATAAAGTTTCTACTTCCTACATGTGTCTGTATGTGCAAGCACAAGACACTTACATAAGGGAATGCTCTACAGTTCTCATAGTCATATAAGGGTATAAGGGTCCCATCGCAAAGTCAAGGATGGGTCCTTACCACCTTAGCAGCCGCATAACTATTTTTAGCTATCAACAGATGGAATATAGAGTCATTCAGCCCATCTTTTGCATAAAGTATAACTCATATACAACTACAGAAAGCCTCCACTATCTACTGTCCCCACAAACAGGAACAATGATATGGTGTCTGAGTGGGTCCTCTCTGCTTTTGGGCCCCACACCAAGTGCTGCTATGGCTATAGTTGTGTTCACGCTTATGCTGTTAATATAAGGCTTTTTCTATTGGAAATGATACATATAATGTATTTACAGCAGTTATGATGAGCATTATAAGACATGAGTCCCATAATTTGGTCACTTGACTGTAATGACAGAAATTATCAGACTATTCTGAACTATAATTTCCACAAGACTGTCCTAAGAACAATGAGATATCTTACAAAACTGAAGTACTGTACAAGTGTGTATGGACATGCCATATTTAAAAGCTGACCATACATAATTATTGCTCACAATCAGAACAATGTTATCATAGTTAAAGGGGTTTTATCATTAAAGGCTTTTGCAGACTTGAGTTGTTTCTAGCTGTTACAGCTTCAAATCCAGTCTCTTCTCTCAGTAGGGGTGTCTCCTCTCACTGAAGATTTGTGACATCATCATTCTGTGTGAAGCAGTGGAAGGGAGAGGATGTCACAGTTCTGCAGACCTCCTGCATGCTTCTCATGGCTGCAGAGCTGTCAGCTCCAGGCTCCTTGTAACCAGAACACCTGCATTGCTGTAAGTAGTCATACATACAGCCTGAACTGATGAAACAAATGAGAGAAATTCAAGCTGCCCCCCCTCCCTTTTGTTATCATGCAGGAGGTAGATCAGACTGTTTAAGACTGTTATATGGGGGGGTGGGGTGAGAAGTGTATAAGATCAATTATATTCGGGAGAGAGTGAATCTAGCAGCTAGAGACTACAGACTACAAATCCTTTACATAGAGCCATCAAATAGAGAAAAGCTGAGACAGCCTTATTACACACAAAATCATCACAGGCAGTTCATTTCAGGCAGTCATTCACAGTCCAAGGGTGTGTCCCGTCCAGGGGGCATGTCCGAACAGGCTGAATTAAATGTCAGTCAGCCAATCACAGAAAAGGGGGCATGTCCCGACCAGCAGCTGCAGAAATAGCTATAGATGCACAGATTAGCTCATATCTACTATACTAAATGATTTAGGTAATTCAAACAAATTACAAAAGTGCTTATTTTTACTGTCCCCATCATCAGAGATATGATCTTTGTAGCAAGAACATCCCTTTACACATTTTTTTGTGATCGCTTCTGATTTCTGTACATCTGCTCCATCTGTTTATGCTGCATTTATGATTTCCCTTAGTACCATCCTAGAAAAATATGTGTAGAGCAATGTATTGCACACTTTATTGTACTAATTTATGTCAATATTTAACTCAAGCCCCTATATACTCACAAAGAAGTAATGCCTTCACCGTCCACATAAGAGATGGCGGCAAATAATAACCAATAACCAATCTATTTGTTTGACCATTGGACCGGATTTTCTTTTCTTAAAAAGTATTGCTCTGTTGTTCTAATACAAAAAATATCCAAATGAGGTAAATAAAGACTGTTACTAAATACATTACTGTTCTGATTTTGATTCTCGAGTTAAAGCAGGTCTTATTTCCTGCTTGTGTACACAAGCTTCTCTAGGTTACTGACTAGCTCTCTCTGTTCTAGCAGCAGTGACTGGGATGGTGATGTCACTCCTTGCGGTGTCTTATCAGCAGCACAAGAACATGTTTATGTTCTTTTGCTGACAAACTTTAATCTGTTAGAACTCCATAGTCTTGTGCCCTGCTATTAAAGCTCCTCCGTCAACAATGTCCCTCTAATAAAATCAGCAGAGTGGATATGCCACCCACTGCTGTAGAGCCACCCACAGCCTGAACAGGAAGAGGGAACTTGAAGCTGGCTGTGAAGAGCAGGCTCTGTAAAAACAGCATGGTGAGAGCACCCCTTTGGCTGCTTGAAGCCATTACCAGGTGGTGCTAACTACATACAGATTTATACCATCAGTACTAATGTAAGAAGAAGCTGTACAAAGCCAAATGCAGTGTGTGAGAAGGCACAAGGTGCCGTTTTGGATGTCTGATGTGTCACCGAGGTTCTTAGTCTCGGTGAAGTAAAACTGGTAGCCGTTCGTCGGTATTGTTATGGTAATGACATTTTGTGGTTCCAGTAGTATGACTGCTGAAAAGCAGTCGATCTGGGCCAGGCTTTTACTGGAGCAGTTTAAGAGTCGGATAGGAGGACTGCTCCCATGTATCCAGACTATGTTTTGCCGGGTCTACTAAAGGCGGGAATTTTAGGGAATCAAGGGTGTGGTTCTCAGACAGAGTTTCTCTGACTGTGAAAGAGGTGGAAAGTCTATGCTCCAGCATACAGTCTGCTGTATGTCCATTCTGCTGATCTGGGTGGGGAACGAACCCAGGAACAATTACGGATCAGATACTGTGATTATCCACATGGACTGTGTATTTTCTTTTGTCCAGCTGAAGTTAAGCCCATACATGCTTTTGTTTGTTTATTTGATCTGTGGCTAAATAAAGGCCAAAAGAAGTCCTGAAAACATATGCCGAGGACTTTGTGTTTATGCTACCACTGAGTTAAATCCCCACAAGTGGTTGGAGGACACAGGCACAGACCCGCCATCTATGTCCTGAGTCAAAGCAGCAGTGCAGAGCCAAGCTACAGCTGCTAACATGGAAGAGCTCATTAAGCACCTACAGCAACAACGGGTGTCCCGGAAACAGCTGACTAGCGAAGGTATGCTGGAATCGGAAATCACCTCAGCCCAATGAAAACGGAAGGTAAAAAACATAGCTTTATTATATCCAATGTAAAAACAGCAACACGTATAGAAAAATCATGCTGTGAAGCAAACGCGTTTCGGGCTAGAGCGCCCTTGGTCACTGCTTCTTGATATGTTGCAAACATGCCATTTAAAAGCAAATAACAAACCAATCAGAAAGTAAAATCACAAAGCATGTGACAAAAATGTGGTGGACCATGCTGCAATATGTGCAAATACACCATTAAAACTACTACATTTAATAATGCTGATCATAATACATATTTTTTAATCAAAGGTTTCTGAATTGTAACAGCCATCATGCTGTCTATGTGATAGAATGTTTAATGTGCAATAAAAAATATGTAGGCAGTACAATTAGAAAGATAAAAATACGCATAGCTGAACATCTAACCAGCATTAATAAACGTCAGGCACATGCCTTGGGGGCTGCAAAACATCTTATAGAACAACATTATGGTGACATAACTAGCTTTGCATTCTATGGGATTGAGCTAATAGATCGTCCATATCGTGGGGGGAAGTGGACTAAAAAAGTTAGGATGAGAGAGGCATACTGGATTTTAAACATGGGTACAAGGATACCAATAGGATTAAACTTCAGATCAGATTTACTATTTCTTTACTAATTATAAGTTGTTTACATCAGGGGTCCCCAACCGCCGGTCCACGGACCGGCACCGGGCTTAGCCCATCCCCTGCCTCTCCGCGGTGCCGGCTACACTTGATGCCGGCCGCCCGGTGACTTTAGTCCGGGCGGTCGGCATCTGGTCTGCTCGGCCGCTGTAATCCGGCCGCACAGACCTAGCAGCTGCACACATCGTGCGGCTGCATTACAGGGAAAGCAGAGACAGTTTATTACCGCCCCTGCCTTCCCTATTACTGTAGATGCGGCGCTCACTGAGCGCCGCATCTACAGTGATGAGCGGCACAGGGAGTGTGATGCACAGTGACGTCACACCCCCCGCGCCGCTGTCGGATGTCGCCTGCTGGGAGGAGGAGCTCGGCCGAGGATCCGGGAAAGTTGAGTGACTACTTCTTCTTTTCTTTTTTTTTTTTTTGTCCTGGCGGCCTGCGGGGGGCAGCTATCTATCACGACGGGGGGGCAGCTATCTATCTCACTGGGGGCAGCTATCTATCACTACTGGGGGCAGCTATCTATCACTACTGGGGCAGCTATGTATCATTATCACTACTGGGGCAGCTATGTGTCATTATCACTACAGGGGCAGCTATGTATCACTATCACTACTGGGGCAGCTATGTATCACTATCACTACTGGGGCAGCTATGTATCACTATCACTACTGGGGCAGCTATGTATCACTACTGGGGCAGCTATGTGTCATTATCACTACAGGGGCAGCTATGTTTCATTATCACTACTGGGGGCAGCTATGTTTCATTATCACTACAGGGGGAGCTATGTATAAATATCACTACTGGGGGGCTATATATATTTATATTACAGGGGGCATATATCTCTATAATACAGAGTGGATTTCATATGTATATTATATACATGTATAATGCTGACCCACAGAGCTGATCAATATTACTGCAGACTGATTATCAGCTCTATGGGTCAGCATTATTAATATAATAGTGACCCACAGAACTAACAATCAGTTACCTCATATGATACCCCTAAATGACACAGTATACACTTTATTGGTTTTTTTTTTGTGTGTGATTCTAAACATCCAACCCCCTCCATAACCTCGCCCCTAATAACCACGCCCCCAATAACCCCGCCTCCCACTGGACCGTGGAAAAATTGTCGTGCATCAAACCGGTCCTTGGTAGACAAAAGTTTGGGGACCGCTGGTTTACATTTATATTTATCACACTATGTGTATCCCTGTGTTGCATTGCTATGCTGTTTTCCCAATGTGATGCCTCCTCCCACTTTTTGTCACATGCTTTGTGATTTTACTTTCTGATTGGTTTGTTATTTGCTTTTAAATGGCATGTTTGCAACATATCAAGAAGCAGTGACCAAGGGCGCTCTAGCCCGAAACGCGTTTGCTTCACAGCATGATTTTTCTATACGTGTTGCTGTTTTTACATTGGAGATAATAAAGCTATGTTTTTTACCTTCCATTTTCATCGGGCTGAGGTGATTTCCGATTCCAGCATACCTTTGCTGGTCAGCTGTTTCCGGAACACCCGTTGTTGCTGTTTGTATTTGCCGCCAGGCCTGCGGAGTGCTCGAGTGCGAGGAGGAACGTAGCATACAGAAGTTCCCATTCATCATGAGAATTTACGGCTGTAGGTGAGCTCACAGTTCTTTATCATTAAGCACCTAGTTCAGGCAAATCTGCAGCAGCAGCAAACCACAGCGCAGCAGCAGAAAGCTCATGCAGAAGCTATGCAGACGCAGCAAGCAAGCAACCAGCTGCTGATCCAACAGCACCCAGTACAACATCCATACTGACGGATGCCGTGCGGTCCTGGTAAACTCCAGCTCCGCCAACACAATATGAGGGTCATTGGGCTAGAACGACCATCAGGGAAGCTCTCCAAAAGATGACTCCGGAAGATAACATCAAGGCTTTTCTCACGGTGTTTAAACGGGGAATGGAGATTCTGTAACGACTATCGCAGGCTCAATGAAGTATCCACAGTGGATGCTTACCCTATACCCTGAGTAGATGAATTGATTGAGCAATTGGGACCGGCGAGGTATATTAGTACCCTTGACCTCACAAAGGGATATTGGCAGATTCCTCTGTCAAAAGACGCTACGGAGAAGACGGCTTTCTCTACTCCTGAAGGGTCGTTTCAATACATCTTAATGCCTTTTGGTTTGCAGGGGGCTCCTGCCCCCTTTCAGAGGGCCATGGATCAGGTCCTACATCCACATAGGAGATATACGGCCGTGTACTTAGATGACATTGTGATTTTTAGTCATAACTTGGAAATTCATCTTGGGAGAGTCCAGGCCGTACTTAATGCCTTAAGGAAAGTCAGGTTTACAATCAACCCAAATAAATGTAACCTGGGGATGGAGGAAACCAGGTACCTGGGGAACATAGTGGGGAGAGGGAGGATTAAATCTCAAGTAAATAAGGTAGAGGCGATTAAGAAATGGCCCCGCCCCCTCACCAAGGAACGGGTCAGGGCATTTCTTGATATTGTAGGCTACTATAGGCGATTCATCCTGAAGTTTGTGGACATAGCTGTTCCATTGATAGACTTAACCAAGGGCACAAAGTCACCAATGGTTAAGTGGTCCCCAGAGGCAGAGAGGGCTTTCCAAGTCCCCATGTACACAACCAGTGCTAGTACCCAGACTTCTCCCGTCAATTTGTGGTCCAGACCGATGCCTATGATGTGGATCTGGGAGCCGCTATGTCTCAGGCAATGAACGGGGAAGAGCAGCCCGTGATATACCTAAGTAGGAAACTGTCCCCTACAGAAAGGAATTATGCCATCATTGAAAAAGAATGTCTGGCCATAAAGTGGGCATTAGACTTCCTCAGATACTACCTGTTAGGAAGAAAATTCAGGCTAGTGTCCAAACATGCCACACTTATGTGGATGTGGGAGAAAAAAGGGAACAATGCTCGGATTTTTTCATTTTCAGTAGAGCATATGCCGGGCAAGCTGCAGAGGAATGCAGATGCCCTATCAAGAGTCTGGTAGCTGAAGGTGCCCAAAACTCTGGCTTTGAGCAGAGGGAGGGGGTATGTGAGAAGGCACAAGGTACAGTTTTGGATGACCAATATGTGTCACCGAGGTTCTTAGTCTTGGTGAAGTATAATTGATAGCCGTTCGTCGGTATAGTTATGGTACTGACATTTTGTGGTTCCAGTAGTATGACTCCGGAGAAGCAGTCGATTTGGGCCAGGATTTTACTGGAGCAGTCTAATAGTTGGGTGGGAGGTTTGCTCCCATGTATCCAGGCCATGTTTTGCCAGGCCTACTCAAGGCAGGAAGTTTAGTGAATCGAGTGGTGTAGTTCTCAGATAGAGAGTTTAACTGTGGAAGAGGTGGAAAGTGACAGTCTGTCATATGCTCATTACCTTGATCTGGGTTGGGAACGAATCCAGGAACAATTTCAGATCAGAGACTGAGTTATCCACACGGACTGTGTATTTTCTTTTGCTGGGCAGAAGTTAAGCCCATACATGCTTTTTGTTTGTTTTTTTGATCTTTGGCTAAATAAAGGCCAAAAGAAGTCCTGAAAACATATGCCGAGGACTTTGTATTTGTGCTACCACTGAGTTAAATCCCCACAAGTGATATCTGGTGGCTGCATCTTACTTCAAAAGTAATTAAACCGTTTAATTTAATATAGCTGTGAGAAGGGAAGTAAGGAACTTAAAGCTATGAAGCACAAACATGAGAGTTTCAACCTCTTAAAGAAATAGTACTGCACTGTAAGTAAAAGAGGGTCAGGTACAACCAGGTCACAGTGACAATGTCATGTAGTGGTGTAATCCAATGGGTGTAATTGGTGGTAAGATTGCACAGCACCATTTCATCCATTGGGATAAAAGGTCAAGCAGCAAGAATTGTATCTTAAGAGCCATGTGGTGTGATATTACTATACAAGCATCATCAATGCACCTCTCACAACTGGTGGCAGTGGACTTTTTTGGAAGATCTTTTAACAAACATGTCCCAGCCTGTGATGACAGGCAGTCCCGGGGAGAAAGAAAATCAAGTGTAGAAGGGAGTGTCCCTTTTGCATGCATCGATGCTAGAACAGAGTAGGAGTCCTCAAATGGGGGACAGAGAGCAAGAGTGAGCAAGAGGCAGCTGCAGCAACTTTTTCCTGCCGGAAGAGAGCAGAATGCAGTTTTCCTTCCATGGGTGAGCTTGTAAACAGACTGGTTGATGTTTAGGAAGTTGTGCACATAGAAAAAGAAGGAGTCTTCCTGCCAGAGAGGCCTGTGAGGGAAACAATGGGTGACAGTAGAGATGAGCACATGGGAGAAGAAGGTGTCCCAATCCCCACTAGAGAGGCCTGGGGATACAGCTAGGCAGGCAACGGTAGAGTGATAAGCCTGGGAGGAGAGGAAAGCTCCTTCTAAAGGAAAGAAGAGTAACCTAAAGTGTGTGTTGTGGTTGTGTTGTTGTGCTCATCTCATAAGTTGTGCTTGTCTTACTTATGTGAGTGTACTGAGGTTTGATGCATTTTGTCAGGTTAGAATATCATGGAGAACCCTATAGACGGATAAGTGGTCATGTTACCATAATGTGAATTTCTATTTTACCATAGTACAGGATTCCTGCCAAATAGGTTTTGTGTGGTGTGCTAAACTGAGAAATGGGAACCTGCTCGTTCTTAGCCTTTTGACTCAGTAACATGAGAAACTGCAATTTGTGTGTGGTGCTGACCACAAGAGAGTGATGAGACAGCGAAGCTGCGACTGTAGCTTAGATGCTGCCCAATTTCTCCAGTGACTCTGAGATAGGTGGTCTCTGTGAGAGAGTTAGAGTAAGGGAAGCAGTGGAGGAGTTTGCCTACCGACTAGTGGCTTGAGAGTGCATGGCAGAGAGGTCAAGTCAAGAGAGTCAGAGTAGCTTGAGAGAGACAAGCACAAAGCCACTCATGCACTCTTACAAATCTAGTGTTCCTGGGTTTTGCAATGGACTATTAGTCTGTATTTCTTACAGCACCATCTACTCCTGCAAGGTGGTCACCATTAGGCCTCTTTCTTTACCCTTACAAGCCTATATGGGTGACTGCTCTGCACACCAGGGAGTGCACAATTTCATCATATCCGTTTGAGGCTTTCAGGGCTAGTTCGTAGTCTGCCCCTGCATCAAACTGATTATAAAGACTACTATACTAAATAGACTGGTTACCTGCAATTCTGTTGTAATCATTACAATTTTTAGAATAATGCTAAATGCAATTAATTGCACTTTCAAAGTTTTATTATTTGGCTTGGTGCCACAGAATTTGACTTCACTCAGTTGCAAAAATGCTACAAAACAGTCATGGAATATATTTTATTATATTGACTCAGGTAATACTGTAGGATCATGCAATAACCATGATAACACTATCAAACAGGACATATTTCTATCGCGGTCAGTCACAACAGGAAATATTCTGTATAACTTTATACTCTGAACTTACCAGTCCTCCAAAGTATTTCACAACATAAAAGACATCTAGAGCATGCAGTTCTAGGTATGTAGCCCCTATGTCCTTGGCAAGTTGAATCCCCTCTGAAGCAGGAACACATATCTCTCTGTCTGACGTGCACATTGGACAGGTGCAGGATGGTCCATCTAAAAATAAAGAAAATGGACTAACCAATCATTGATCACAGTCTAATATTTTAATATCATTGACATACAGAGACTCAGACATCTTGGGCCACATGTATGAACATGTTTAGGTCTAAAACTCACTTTTTTGCCCATAGGTTACTATGGGCAAAAGAGTGAGTTTTAGACCTAAACAGTTATATACATGTGGCCCCTTGTTCTAACATACCATACAGCCCACAAGCTCACATATTCTTCTATACATGGACAATAATAAGCCAGGTTTTTCAAACTGACCTAAGCTTTCCTAAAGAGTTATAGGCATTAAGATTTAACATATATCTATTTAACTAAAGCAACATTTTCCTGCATTGAAATATTTTATGACATTGCTCCATTTTTAATTCTTAAAGCTACCAAAAAAATAAATATGAATTCACATTTTCTCTGTAATGTCAATGAGCCTTGTTTCCTACGTACATTTACGTATTTATCCAGATATCAGCAAAAATGATTGCAGTCATGTGGTTCATGCAAAGGCTCTTATGTTTTATATATTAATATCAAAGAAGTATTCTCCCCACATTGATTAGATTCAAACATTTAGGCAAAGATAAAGACTATTACCAAATACATTGCTGTTCTTATTTTGCTTCCTTTCAGAGTTACAGCAGTCCTTATCTTCTGATTGTTTACAAAAGTAACTGTACATGTGTAAGACTTTCTTTGTTGCCCATAGCAACCATCCAGAGCTTCCCTTTCATTTTATATATTGCTCTGAAAAAATGAAAGATGAGCTCTGATTGGTTGCTATGGGCAACAAAGAAAGTCATGAGCTTATAGAGTGCGTTGTAAAACCACCTGGGTGAAGCAGTCGCTGCTCTACAACTCTAAGTGGTGGCATGTGAAACACAAGACCATGCCAGCCAATGGCCCATGGGATGAACCACCACTGTAATTTAGAGCCAATGAACCTGGCATTACGGGCACTTTATACCACCATGAATGAGGTGTCATTGCAACCATACTAGGAATATTAGGAATAGTGGTAGAGAGGGAATTGGATGTAATGGAAAGTCTAATAATAAAATGATAGGTATAATGGTAAGTATACATTTTACTTATTTTCCACAAATTTCCTGGGTTCTTAGATACCCTGGTTGTGTTTATTGAGTATTACTTCTTACTGTTAGGTGTACTGAAATATACAGGATATATAGAAAGAAGACATGTATAAGATATATGAGTACAATACAAATCCAATAAATAACTACATGAATGCGATAAAATACAAAATATTAAATGCAATAAATAAATGCAAAAAAACTTAATTTGGTTGTACAGAAGAGTAAATTCCACACATTCAAACGTTCAGATTTTAGATGCAGTTTTTGAAGCCTAAACCAGAAATAGATCATAATTGAAGGAGACATATTAATGAATGACTGAGACTTCTCCTTGTCTTAAATCCATACTTGAGTTTGGCTTCAAAAACTCCTTCTCCTTCTAAAAAGCTGAATATTTGAATCCAGCCTAAAACACAAGCCATTCCCTGCTTATTCTAGGAATTTCCCAATCAAGAAGTAACAAGAGTACGGAGTCTATATTCATGTCAGCTGTTATGATTTACAGCTGAGAAAACGGCAAATTAGATTTGAAGGTTGGTAAATATTAACTTCACATACTCTTTGGCCTAAAGGCATTCAGATACGTATGCAGCTTTAAAAGTTATGTGATAAGAGAGTATGCAAAACAGACAACATTTAAAATATTTTAACCAAAAACTTTTCTTTTAAAGGAAATCCCTGGTTTTCTACCCAGAATGGAAGTGTTTATAATGAAGCATTTTTTTATGGAAGGAACTATACATATACATATTGTCATACATTGAAGAAACCTTATTAGAATAGTTTTATGTGCACTTTATAGGTGATTTTGCATTTCTAGAAGTAGATTATGACTGGTATAGACAGTGGCATAGCTAGAGCATTTGCTGCTCATGAAACTCCCTAAGTTTCTCACAAATGTGTACTAAGTGTGCAGTGCCGCTACTGTGGTATAAGCAAAAAATAAAACTAAGTTTCACTTGAAAAGTGCCACCCCCAAAAAAAGTCCATCCAGTGAGGACTGCCCCCTCTGTGGCTCCCTGGTAACACCATTGGGCATACTTTTGCTAACCTTTAAGTGTAGCATTGGGTTCTGTTCACATTTAATTTTTATCTGTGTTTTATTCCTAAAACTGAAAGTAAAATAGGATGTGAAAGCAGCCTGTACCATGACATAATACTGCTGCACCTGTTGTTGTGTTTCACATCTAACAAGCCCATACACAATGCAGGTATGTATGGAGTCCACTGTAAGTTTAGGTAAGGTGTAGATAAATTGTTGTGCCACAGCTACAAATAAGGTGCGGTTCCATTCTGGCCTAATTGACTGGGGCTATATACAGTCATTTATTCAATTTCTATTTTTAATTCACAAACATAAAATTTTCAGCATTACAGCCAATCCTAAATTCTGCTGATAGTTCTAAGAAATCAGTCCAAGCAGACAAATAAGCCCTTACTTTCTTATGCATTACTTGCACGCAGGAGCTTGAGAGCAGAAGCAATGTATGATGTCCCTTGTGACGCTGGCCTCATGGTAGTAATGTTTTCTTTAGTGATCCTCTAGCTCTGTTATGAACCATTTCAGTAAGATACAGTATGAGCAATACTCACCATTTTGCCTTGCACCAATTGCTAAAACGATTACTGGCACAGATTGATGACTTAATATTTGCTTTAATAATGGAGCAAAACTGTTCTTTAGTTCCAAAAATAAGGATTTGTTGTTCACTGCAAACTTTAATACAAAAATATCTCCTTCGGCCACTATGGCCTGAGATCTCTGTAAGTCACTGGCAAAGGTATCCTAGAAAAAAACAAACATTTTATTCTGCATTTTTTTTACAATACTCCCTAAACACCGGACAGTGCATAGGCATTATCACTGATTTCTTGGCTTAGTTTTGGTTTCCCATTGTATAATATAAAAGGGTTGCCACTGTGGATTTCAGTTGTTAACCACCAGCCCATGTTCTCACACCCCTACCAAACAGCTGATTTGCAGCCCAGTTCTTTTCAAATGTGAAATCCTGTTTAGTGACTTTCTCCGACAAGTGGTTTCTAAGTGTCTGATCTTGTTCGATGATAGATATTTAATCAGGACTGAAAAAAGCAAAACATCCTTAACAAACCTGTCAGGTGAATTATGCTGCAGGATGTAATAGAGGAAGAGATGCTGAGATCTTTGATATATAAATTTAGAGGATTTGGAGCAAAAGTAAAAAGCAAAGTAAATCCTGAAAGGACTAGGAGAGGTAGTGAGAGTCCTGATTACCCTGACCACATACAGTAATTACAATTTTACCAGTATTAGAGTGTGTTTTAAAAACGCTGTAAGCCACTGTCCGTGGGCGGGGCATTCCGGACTCTAACAATCCTGCCTAGGAGTCATGTAAGTACGTGCTCTGCTTTTCAGAAATCCAGCTCCAAATAATATACTCAAATATATTAACCAGGTTTAGCTTCTTTCCTTTTAAAATATCCTGCTCCAGACAGGGCAGAGATCAACTGGCAAGTTAACTTTAAGGGTATGTTCACGTGCAGAAATACGGCCAAAACAAAATACAATACACTTCTAATAGACTACAATGTAAAATATGTGTCAATCACGGAATGCGTATTTTACAATCGTTTTTTTGAAAACTGACATGGCAAGTCTTTCAGACGTATACACACAGTGAAACAGTAAAATACAGGAGACAGAAATCTTCTTTGGGCCGTTGCATGTTGTATTACGGTTGAAATCACGAACAACAAACGCATTTTGTGGTGCGTATCTGTGGACAACGTAATACATCGTGTGAGGTCCCCCTAAGGCTGTACATTCATAAAACTGTGAGTATAAAAGGAAAGGGATTCTTATAGATAACACAATTATCTTCAAAACCAACAACTGTTGTAAATCACTTATATCTCTATACTTCTATTATGTCCATATGCAGCAAAACGGCATTTTCTAAATTGGCTATTGTGGAAAAAAAAAGACTTCTACCAGTACCCAAAAGTGCTTGTGAACCTACAAATGTTCATAGCTAAAATAAAGTGAAAGGGGTATTACTATCTCACTCCACTGTACTTGCAGCTGCCAGAAAAGAGAATGGAGAGAGACATGTGTATGTAGCCACCTCTCCATTCTGTGCAACCATTTCATAGAAGAAGAAGGAAGCCATAGTGGAGATAAGTGTGATTCTTGATGATATGCCATAAACTTATTTTCCAACCTTTAAAATCTGGGGATTTTAGACTCATCTGGGGATTGCGCAATTTTGTGAATGTAGTTTGCTTAACCTCCGTCCCTTTTGCATCCTAATTTCTGGAAGCTCCAAAGAAAATGGTAGAGCTGGTAAGTATAGCCATAAATGTCTGGGATGCAATTAGCCTTTAAAAAATAATAAACATAAAAATGTATTGTTTTAAATAAGTACAGAACAAAACAGAAAAATAACTTTTATGTATTTTGTGCTACTTTTTAAGAAGATTCCAGATACCTAAATTACCTAATATCACATCATGATTATTATTATTTATTTTAGAGCATCATTGATTCCAGGGTACTGTACATTCAAGCAGAGTCGGACTGGGGAGCCTGGGGCCCACAGGGGAGTTGATCTTGGGGCCACTCTACAGCTACTGTATCTGAAAATATTACTTGTTAATTTTTAGGCCTCTTGGACATAAATGTGTGCATTTTACCACATAAAACAATATGCAAAACAGAACTGTATTGTGGAATACTCAATACCAAGTGAGTCACATATCTTTCTGTCTCACACACTTGTCAACATATCATAGATAGACTAATGGCTCCATCTAAGCCCTCCATCCATATCTCTCTACCCCCACCAGTCCACATACAATATCCACCCCCCCACCCCCTGCATACAATATTCATTCCCCCCACAAGTCCACATACAGTATCTGCTCCCCCACCAGCACATACAATATCCACCTCCAAGTTTCCCTTGGTCACGTACCTCGCAACTTTATAAAATAAACAACACTATAAACACAATCAATAAAGTAAAAATGAAACCTCCTAATTACAGGGACAGATTTGCACTCACTATTACAATAAGGGACAAGTGTATGCTGACACTAAACATGCGCTGAAATAACTTACAATACCGCCATATAGAGATCCCATAGTGGACAGACACCAGATTAGGTCACATCACATGACAGCGAATACAGCACTGATCAAACACAGAAGTAAAATAACCCCTGACAGCCAGGGTCTCATAGGAGACATCTTCTCCTGTGAGTTGTTCTCTTCTCTCATGTGTCATTCTGTTTCCTCCTCTTCTCCACCCAAGCCTGACTACCATGACTTCTCTCATGGCCACAACTCGTCCCAACTCAACACAAATATCTTAGAATCCTCAGTTTTCCAGTACTTCAGGCCAGACTACCATGACTTCTTCTAATGGCCACAACTTGTCCCAACTCGACGCAAATATCTCAGAATCCTCAGTTTTCCAGTACTTCCCTCACTGTCCAACCAGGCCAGACTACCATGACTTCTTCTCATGGCCACAACTCGTCCCAACTCGACACAAATATCTTAGAATCCTGCACTTCCCTCACTGTCCACTACCTCTATACAAACTTCCCAGAGGTAGGAAAGTGGGTACAGGCTATAGCATAGAGGCACATTCTCCTAGAAGCTTGGATAGGGAAGGGGGAATGACTAAACCTCTGGAGATTGTGCTACGGCTATTGCCTCTGCCCTTCAGAAATATATTACCAGGTAGTTAGGCAAGGCCACAGATAGGTAGGTAGGCAAGGCCCTAGGTAGTAAGGTAAATGGAGAAATGCCCTAGATAGGCCTTATTTAGGTAGGCAGACCCCCATTCGATAAGGTTGTAGACATAGGTAGGTAGGAGGGCCTCAGGCGGGTTGGTGGGTTGGCCCAAGGCAGGTATGTTGGTGGACCCAAGTTAGGTAGATAGGTAGGCTCCAAGAAGGCAGGTAGGCAGTAGGAAAGTCCCAGTTAGATAGACAGGTTATAGGTGGGCCAGAGATAGGTAGCTAGGCAGTATATAGGCCCCAGTGAGGTAGATGGATAGCCCCCAGCTAGATAAGTAAGTCCCAGTTAGGTAAGTAGAAAGGTTCCAGTTAGGTTGGTGGTAGGCGAGTCCCAGGTAGGTAGCTTGGCTCCAGTTAAGTAGGTTATAGATGGACCACAGTTACATAGGTGATTCACATATAGGTAGTTGGGTCTCAGATAGGTAGGTGATAGATGGGCCCCATGTAGGTAGGTGGGCCTCGGGTAAGTGGTAGATGATCCTCAGGTAAGTAGGTGATAGGTGATCCCCATGTAAGTAGGTGAAAGGTAGGTCCTATCTAGGTAGGTGCTGGTGATCCGCTGTTAGGTTGGTTATAAGTGGTCCATAGGTAGACTGTAGGTAGGTGGGCCCCAGGGAGGTAGGGGATGGTGGGTCCCATGTAGGTAGGGGATGGTGGGCCCCAGGTAAGCGGTACATAGGTAGGCCCCTTACTCATAGAAAAGAAAAAAATAAACTCACCTCTCTGCCATTCCAATGTCAGTACAAGCGGTCGATGTATTGTAGGCTTAAGGCCTTAGGTATACCAGGCTGAACAGCAAGGCAAAGCGCCGGCGGCACTTTGCTCCGCTAAGACTGCGCAGTCCCAGCCTCTGCCTCTGAACTCTCAGGACAGAGAGTTCTGAGGTAGGGTGCGGCAGCCGGGCCTGTGGCAGTGGTAATTTTGCCACTGGAGCTTGGGGCCCACCGGGGGTTACACCGACTCCCCAGTGGGCCAGTCCGTGCCTGCATTCAAGGAGGGTTACATGCATAACATAGGTCAAACAAGTACAATGATGACAATAAATGACTGGTACAGAGGGAGAGAGGACCCTGCTCGCGAAAGTTTCCGATCTACAAGAAAGAAGGATTTTCATAAAAGAGTCATTAAAGAAAACCAGGTCTGTTTTTTTCACTGCATATTTCTAAAGCTGCCCATCCTTTTTAACAATGTACCATTTCCACAGCCCATCACATAGCAGTTCATTGGCTTGAAAGAGACTGACAAATAGAGGAGAAAAGGGGGTAGCACTAATTGCTACAGTTATAGAACTGCAGCATTTTCTTCCAGGTTCCCTGTCCATTGGATTTGCTAGAAAGCAACTCTGTTGATCCACTATAGCCAGGTGTGTAGGTTGAGAGGTGGGGGACTGCTTAGGCCAGGAGAGGCACCAACAGGTCTCTGTGCCTTGGTCAGATTATGTGGGGCTAGGGCAATAAACTATATGTTCTCCCCATATGGAGAAACCCTTTACTAGGGAATTACTACTAAATCAATTCCCCAGAGTTGAATTGCCAGACAAGCAATTTCCCAAACAGGCACATAAAATGCAAAACAAACAGAGCTCAAAACTGCTATCTGCAATTGAATGCCCTCTTGGAGGCAGAGTCTAAGGTTACTCAGTGTGCGACATGACAGAACGGGGCTCGAGTCAAAAAGCTTTAGCAGACCTGTTCTATAGATTCATGAACAGTCGCATTCCAAACTTTGGAGTGACAAACTCCTGCATGACACTTTCTAATGTGCTAAAGATTAGGGGCGTGTCACATTACATTCATAGAAGTAGACACATTTATGATTCTTTGACGCCAAACTTTAGAGCAGAACAGTTAGAACAGCCAGACCAAGATAAAGGTGGTCTGTGTGAGCCAGACTTGTCATATTGGCACTAGACTGTGCCTATATGTATGTCCTGCAGAAGAACAGGGTCATACATTCTGGCGCATTCTACTCTACCTTAAAGCTATTTAGGACTGGCCTATCGGCACCAACGTTCATACATGTCGCCCTTTGTGTTTACCTGAGCCTGCCACAAAGCAGGATAATCTTGGCTGCAAAAGATCCAGGATGCTTCACGAGAGAGATATAGGAAAACAAACACGAATCGGAAGACTGAGAGGACAAACAAGGGACGGTGGAAAGAGGATAAGATACAGAAGCCAGGAGATTACGTAATACCAAATCAAGGAGCAGAACAATAAGGCTGGATCCACACAGTCACCGAAAGTTGACTGGTTTTGTCCGATTCACGACTGCGGTTTTTGTCACTGTTTTGTCAAAAACCGCAGTCAGTTCTCGTTTTCTTTGCCATCGATCCATACAATTGATTGTATGGGAAACCCACGGCAAAATGCAAAATGCCGGCGTATTATACAACATGTTTTATAATATGCTGCCAATAGAAAACGAGTAGAGAAAAAACGACCTATGTAGACGACAGGTCGTTTTTTCTATTAAAGTCTATGTGCTGCCTGAACAATGGTATTTTCAGCAGTTAAAATCCTAAAACCACAGAAAATACGATGTTTTTTTATGCCGTGGAGCCATAGCCTAAGAAAACAAGTCAGAGCCTAAAACCAGAAAACACCTAAAAAACTGCAAGCAGGAAAAGAGTCAGGAAACAGGAAAAAAATCACAGGCAAGGAGTACGCAAAGAGACCGGTTTAAATACACTGCCTGGATGCAGGCAAGATTGGTTCTGCTCCAACCTTAGGTCATGACTAGGCAAGAGGCATAAAACAGTCTTAAAGATACATAGTACTCATAACACCCTAGACAAGCCTCTGCCTACAGTTAATGGACAACTGTGTCACTTGAGCCTGTAGGCACATATTGTCATAAGACACCCTGCATCTGTTGAAAACACCTGCAGGAAAAAACATTACCTGCAGAACTGAAATATCATTGCTATTCATGCAGTTTGCATAATAAATGAATCCATTATGTTACTGTCTATCAAAACACTCTGTCTAAAAGGTTTCTCATGCCTTCACTAATGCCGTATCTGCTGAGAAAAGCTTAGAAGAAAGTCTGATGTACTCCATTACCTTCTTTACAGAATGCCAACCCTTCATGCCGTATATAAGATTGTAATATGACAGTATTGGAGCATGATGTTCAATGAACACTGTGCAGTGTACACTTTCTGCTTATCTTTTTCTTCTGTCGTTACAGACTGCATATTAAAATGAAGCGTTGGCGATGAACTTACAAACATACAATGAAGCTTTTATGTGAAATTGTGGTTACAAAAGTAGGCATGGGTCTAGCTCAGTATTTCAATTAATCAGAATGTTACAGGACAATCCTTTAAAGGACAATGTACCCGTACAATCTTAGTATCGGTCTAAGGACGTCCAGCCAATTACATATATATGAAAAGGCAACAGGAAACTAGAATAAAAACATTGTGTTCCCCTTTCTTCCTCCACCACCTTATTTAAGGACTAGAACAACTCATTGGATTCTCCTGATAACCATATATAGTTTATCGAATAATTATGCTTACAATATTTAGTTGATAAAGGTGAAGCCATACTTCTGTTATAGATTCGGTTATATATTTTTTCCAGTTGCACAACATCACACAAGGGCGCAGGATTTGTCAAATAGTTAATAGGTGAATCACCTGATGTAGGGAGGCCAGATGATATGCAGGTATATCCAGACAACGGGATTTAAAGCCTAAGGTTCACCTTGTAAGAAAACCAAACTTCAATTTCCCTTTAGTTTTACTTCAAGACCATCAACAAACCAACAGTGAATGTTTAAAAAGATATTCCCATCTTGGACATATACATCATATCCATAAACATGTAACAAATGTCTTGTAGATGTGAGGCTCACCTCTGGGTCCTATCTGTAGAACTAGGGTTCTCCTTCTCCAATCCCACCTGCTTCAAACAGAGAAGTGCCTGTGTCTACGCAAACTTCTCCGTTCATTTCTATGGCAGTTCCAGAAAAATACAATTTAATGAGCAGGATGGGAAATTCGAAGACCCTGGTTCTAAAGCTAGGTGGAGCTCCCACATGCTGGTTCCACATCTGTCAGATATCTTGAGAATATGCTAACAAAAGGAACACTTATAAGGACACTTTTATCAGACAGGAGTCTTTTTGTGAAAACAAATATTCCTGGAAAACTTTTTTTAAAGAATTTTTGGCAGTATATTTGTTTATTTATGCAATCCGATGCAATTAAAAATAACAAATAAAACATTGTCCTTTTTTTTAGCTGTAATAGAGAAGAAATAAAAGTCCTGAATGACAGGGCAGACTAATTTCACTTTACTTTATATACTGTAGATTAGTTCCCCCACAAATAATTAGTTGGCTTTTGTCATGCTCTGTACCCTAAGGACAGTTTTGGACTGAGGTGCCTGGAGCTGGTGAAGCTGAGTGAATTCTTGGGTCCCACCAGTACAGTTGATTATTGTGGCCCACCCTACAGCTACTGTACATGACTGCACATACTGTACATTACTCTTGCACTCTGACTCTGTTATGAAACCAGGCCGTATACCATCTTAGCTGTCTCCACTCATATCCATCATAACATTCCATTAAAGGGATTTTCCACAACTTTATAAACCTTCCTACTACCTCCCACTGTGCTAAAATAGAAAATGAACCCATACCTACCCCTTCCATCACAACTGTTCCAGTGCTGCCAATGCTCCGGTGTTCCCCTATGTCCCTCACTCATGTCACTTTCATTGACCACATGATACCGGAACCAATCTCTGGCTTAAGCAGTCACATGTCTGCATGTACAACATGTGATCACAGAGGCCAGTGATTGGCTGCGGCATAATGTGATCCATGAATGTGACGTCAACATTGATACACATTCCAATATCAGCGGCACACTATCAACTAAAAGACCTATCAAAAGGCACATAGGAATTTTTTTTGAAAAAGCATTTCTGCTACTTAGGATACATTGAAAATTTTGAGGTTCTTAGTTCACATTTTTGATCAAAGCTGCTTAAGCCACCTCCGAAACTTCAATGGGACCTCAATTGCAGGTGGGTCCTACATTGATGTTCTCCTCTCTCTTGGTCAACATTTAGGCATCGGGGGGAACACAGGAGTCTGGCAGGGCTGGAACAGTGATGATAGGAGAGGTAAGTATGGGTTCATTTTCTATTTTAGTACAGTGTGATGTGGTAGGAAGGTTTTTTTTAAGTCTTGGAATACCCCTTTAGCATAGTTCTAAAGCTGCCAGTGCTGTATGTAGGGCTCTGCATAGGCTAATACTAAAGCTATCCACTTTCTCTTGCAAGCTGGCATCAACAGTGACCCTGGCAGGGTCTGACAAAATGTCAAATAGGTGCACATACAAATGTGGGGCAACATCAGGACACATAAGCAGGGTAAGAATAATCTTAAAAGGGAATGCACACAATTTACCATAAGGGGGAAAATGAGCATTACCCCCTTTACAATCTCAATCATTGATGTACTGCGGGTGACCAATAGTAATTAGCAGAGTGGTGAATATAATATTGAACTATTAATGCAGGCTAAAGCGCAGATTCACCACATGTCAAGTGATGCAGTAGTTTTCAAACAGATATAAATTGTATGTTATGGGAACTGTAAATATAATCATTCCTTTTAAGTGGGAATATATGCACCATTGGAGAGCAACCGTGACTTGTCTTAGGCATTATGCATTTTCTTTATTTCAGGACTTACCCAATCAGGACACTCATGCACCACAATTTCCACATTGCCCAGAACATTGGCTTGGTAGACTCTGAAAACTGGGTGGCTATCTTCTATGTGTAAACTGTTAGATCTGTGTCCAAGATAGAAAGAGACCACATTCGAATTTGCTTGATCCTCAAATAATCCATTGTCCTCATTCCCGAGTGACACAATCTGAATTGACCTTAAACAAATACACTAGTGACTCATTCAGTCTAAATAGTAAGCACTTTATAGGGTTGATTAAACAATCACAATGTACTCTGGAAAACTTTGTAAATAATAACCACTTTTGTGTATCTACGTGTTTGATGTTCCACATACACTGCTCTTCCACGTCATAGCTGGTGACCTGCTGTTAGCCAGTGAATACATTTATTGTGACCATCGCAAATTGTTTGGCGCATCAATCTGATATGTACAGAATTTATTTCAGAAATAGTCATATAACATCCATTTTTACATTATAGGAGTAAAAAGATATGAAATATATTTAGTAATTGCTCAATGATCCGCTACGAGGAATAGGGAAGATAAAGGTCTTTCAGTCCAGTGTGTTCCACTTATCCCTAAAGCCAGAGGATATTAAAACCTTCTTCACATCTACTATAGTGCACACATGGATGTATGCCTGAATGCTGGCAAAAAGGTAACAGACATATGCTGTGGTGTAGGGATAGGCTATAACGGTCCAAATACTCTACTTATGACTACATTTGGTTTGTTTTACCTCACTATACCGTTATTTATAGGATGACATAACATAGACTACTATGCCTTTGTAACCTACAGATAAAGTATACCGTTACTCACTGCTATTCCTCATATTCCTCCGCATCACCATGTTACATTGATTACAGTGCTAATATGATCTTTAGATAAAACCACATATCCACAGGACATGACATAAATGTCTGATATATGTGGGTCCTACCTCAAAAATCCCAAACTATATTGATAGTAGGGATTCCCAGCCACTCCTCATCCCAATTCTGCTTCATGCCATGCCATTTGCTTGGCTATACTCTGAACTTCAGTAGAAGTGCATGCATTACCACCTTTGCATTTGCTGTTGCTGTTGTCCTCTGCATCTAACAGACATTTATGGCATATCATGTCGATAGGAAGCAAAAAAAAAGTCTAAAATATTAATTGTAACCAAGGTTTATTGAAAAATGTTAAAAACAATGAATCATACAAGCTGGAAGCTTACATTTTCCAAGCCACTTTAGCCCTTAGTTCTAGCATACTTGAAACTTGCACTGGTGTGTATAAATAAGAAATTGTCAACCAAGTAGTGTAAAAGTCATGTAATACACATAGACTATGCAGAAAAAAGAAAAAAATAAGCATATAAAGAAAGATAATAAAACATCGGTAATCCAACATTAGATCTTGCGTATGACTAAGACCTTTAGAAGAATGCATACCCAACATAAACATTCAAAAGGTTTAAAGGGGTGCTCCAACACTAGAAAATACTCATTAGTCTGTTGGGATAGGGTAAAAATATAAAAAACAAAAAAGAATATTTTACCTCCTATACGCTGTCGTTTTGTCGCTGTGGCAGTCCTGGTGATCCCGGCAGTGGCTTTGAACGTTCATCATTCACGTGACAGGTGCAGCCAACCATA
Organism: Phyllomedusa bahiana; assembly: GCA_025379985.1. Classification (NCBI taxonomy): domain Eukaryota; kingdom Metazoa; phylum Chordata; class Amphibia; order Anura; family Hylidae; genus Phyllomedusa; species Phyllomedusa bahiana. The sequence goes on along the minus strand of JAODAL010013327.1, from coordinate 28,907 downwards.
GGCTGTAATGGTCACATGCACGTGGCCGCTGTGGCCTGTGATTGGTTGCACCTGTTACTTGTACAATGAATGTTGACAACTACAGGCGGGCGTCACCAGGATAACGGCTGCGACAGAATGACAGCATCCAGGAGCTAAGTATTCTTCCATATTCCATCATGCCCTGACAGACTAAGGGGCCGTTCAAACGGCACAGGACAAATACCGTCCGGTTTGCTGGCCGGTATTTGTCCTGTTTTGCGTCCGTTCCCACGGCCGCGGGGAGGACAGCTTTTCTCCGCGATGAGCAGAGAACAGCCCTCCCCCTCCCATTGAGAAGCACATCTTCCGTCCGGAAACCGGACGGAAGATTGTGCATGTTCAATGTTTTGTCGCCGGTCCGCCGGCGACAAAACCGCCGGACGGAAAACCCGTGCAGTGGGGACTGCTGCACAGGTTTTCCATAGAGCACCATTGTGCTAATTTTCGGCCGGTTTTTCAGGCGGTCTGAAAAACCGCAAACCGGCTGAAAAACAGGCCGAAAACCCGTGCCGTGTGGACATGCCCTAATGATCATTTTCTACTATCAGAACACCCTTTAATTATTTTTTTTCAATGGTCCCCACCTCGTGCAGGGGAACAAACCCTTTCAAGAGAGAAGCTGTTTCACCAGCATGGCATTGGGTACAATGAGATGAAAGCTGAAACCATATGGCTGCTATCAGAAAGATGTCGGCACATAAGATTTCCTGCTTGTTTCCTTCATGGGTTTTAACATTTTTAAATAAACCTTGGATATATTTTATATTTTTAAAGGTGAACATTTTTTCAGGCTTTCTTTGGATTTTGCGGACAGTGGTCTATGCCATCTTCTGAGCGTCTTACTGCAAGACTTAGGGCCACATGTATGAAAACTGTCTAGGTCTAAAATTCACTTTGTTGCCCATAGCAACCAATCAGAGCGCCCCTTTCATTTTTCCAGAGCACTATATGAAACAAGAGGGGAGCTCTGATTGGTTGCTATGGGCAACAAAGTGAGTTTTAGACCTAGACAGTTTTCATACATGTGACCCTTAATGAGCTGGATTATGCTTCTTTTTCATATCCTACAGACATACCATAAATGTCTAAGGTAGGAATACCCTTTAAGTTCAGCCACAACGCTGACAATAAATTTTATGTCAGATCATGCGTAAAACAAGCCAGAAAAAAATGGCAAAACACGTATGCGATATGCAGTAAAAAAAGAGTGTATAAGACAACAAAACGCACTTGTGCAAACTCCTGAATGACCTGTCCATTACTGGCTGTTCATGACACACATACATAAAGACAGTTAAGAAAATTCAACATCTCGGATCACTTTTCAGCATTCTGTTATTGGCTATCACAATTGTTTCATGCATAATCAGTCAAAATGGTCAATAGCGTCCATTTGATAGATTTTTACGTTATGCATAAAGGGAAATAAGCCCCTTTAGTGATCTTGTCCATCTTCTAGGGATTTGTCACACTTCTAAACGTGAAATCATGTCCATCCTTCTAGTTGATCTTGTTCACCTTCTAGGGATCATATCACCTCATAGGGTCATAGCTCCATTCATAGTGATCTTGTACCTCTATCATAAAGTGATCTTGTCCCCTTTAGTGATCTTGTCCATCTTCTAGTGATTTGTCACCTTCTAGGGATCTTGTCCACCTTCTAGGGATCATGTCCACCTTCTAGGGATCATGTCCACCTTCTAGTGATCATGTCCACCTTCTAGTGATCATGTCCACCTTCTAGTGATCATGTCCACCTTCTAGTGATCATGTCCACCTTCTAGTGATCTTGTCCACCTTCTAGTGATCATGTCCACCTTCTAGTGATCTTGTCCACCTTCTAGTGATCATGTCCAGCAATATTTTGTTATTATTGCTCCAAGACGTCATGTTTCAATACAATGGCAACAAAAAGCTTTTTCTAGTAATTGTTGATTTGATAACTGTATCACTTAATCTAGTACAAGTATATACACAAACTATCTTAAAAGTCTAAAAGGATTTGCTACTAAAAGATTCTGAAGTGCAGAATTACCAAAACTAGAACCTCCTTTTCATAACTCCTACTGAGATACAATACATTCCACTCACTGCAGATATGAAGAGCCCTCCAGGACTGCAGCCCCCTCCCCAGGCTATTGCTCTATGTACTACATCTACTAGATAACAGAGGCAGTAGGAAAGTACAAGCACGATCCCCTATACAGTATAGTGACACAGTAGAAGTAGCCCCCAGATGCAGACCTGTCAGTGATCTCCTACATTGCAGTAGATCAGCTGCAGCTTGTCACATCGCTCGGTGGAATAGGCTGCAGGCTGGAGTGGAGGCGGGCGCAGGTTAGGTGTTGGTTTATGTTCAGCTTGCTGCAGCGGTGCCTGCCCCATGAGCACAGCCTCTCTGCCAGGATGCACTGGAGTCCTGGGCAGCTGCTGGCATGAATGCCTGTAAACAATACACTACAAGCAGCATGTTGTGCTGTGGGCGGGAGCTATGCCAGGCCCCGCAGTCAGCTGCTGCTATGTACAATGGAGGAGAGTGTTCAGGAAAAGGCAGCCAACCCATTCTGTATGCACATCCAGGGTTAAGGATGTGTCAGCTGCAGGCATGCCCAGTGCTCCCTGATCAATAGGAATCTTCCCATGGTGCCAGTGTGGTGTATGCCCACATCCTGCAGCCCAAAACTTTACAGGGACTTGACAATGTTACATTATTACCCCCACAAGGCTTGTATCATCATATCTCCCACCTGTCCCTTTTTTGGAGTGATAGTACCTACTTTTATCCTTTTTTCCCTTTAAGGGTACCTGTGCGTGCCGCAATACACCTCCATTAGCGCTGTTGCAAGTACCCACTTTTAAGCCCATACTTTCGATGCAAGGCACCTTTTTGCCTTCTATATATTTTAAGTGAAATGTCAGTCCTTTTTATGGGCGTACATTGCACACCTAAAGAAACACATAAAAATGTTTTGGCCTCTTTTTTTACATAACGTTTTTAGCCATCCCCATTGACATCAATTATAATCGATAGTAAATGATCATCCTATTAGCATTTGTAGAGTCTCAGCATCCAAACCCCCACTAATCAAAAGTCTGGCATGACACTATGAGGATATGTCTACACACCATACCACGTTTTTTGGCGTGGATTTTGATTCAGATTTCGTCCGGCCCTTTAATATTTAATTGTACTAGAATCCGCCATACTATGGCAGATTATAGAACATGTTCCATAATCTGAGCTCTGTAGACTACAGCTCGGATTTTCTAGTGAGGTCTATGAGCACTATTTTACAGTCTGATTTTTGCGAATTCTAAATACTATATCCCCTTAAAAATCTGAGCAAAAACCAGTGCAGTGTAGACATGGCCTGACAAGAAGGCAGTTTGTAAACGTAATCGGTACCTGTAAGGCTATGTTCCCACGGCTAATTTTGGGATGAATCTCGCCCCATATTTTGCGCCGTACTGCGCGAATTACGGGTGAAATCCGTCCCAGTCATTATGGTAATCCACAGTTCTCATAGAGAACTATGGCTTTCGTCTCCTCTCCCCGCTCACAAAATATGGCGAGCGGGGAGAAAGTGACATGTCAATTATCATGGCAGTATACACGCCGTGGATAATGAATGTCTATGGGGCCGGCGAGCTGCCGCCCCCGCTGCTGAGCACACGCCATAATTGTGGGCAAAATCCGTCCTGCAATTACGCCGTGAATAAGCCGTGTGAACATAGCCTAAATGTCCGCCTTTTTGTCCTGATAGTTTTGCACTAATATTCAGTACTAGTATTCATCCAGAAAGCATTTGTCTGATTCACAACTGCAAATGAAAAAAATGTAAATGGGCGACATTTATGAAAGGGCTGCAGAATTTTTTTGCCTTGCTTTGAGCCAACAAACGTCCATTTTGGGGACTTCGGTTCAATATTTTGATCAAAGTTTTTTTAGCTGCCCACGACTTTTCAACGTGATCTCAAAATCGGGCATCCTATGCTTTCTTTACCCCTCAATCGAGCCAATAGGCTTCTCACTGGGTCAACCGACCTCCATTATTCAGAGGAAAAAAAAAAAAACACCAACCTGCAAGCTGGCCCTTCTTATGACAGCCTGTGAGAGTGGGCGGGGACAGAAACCCAAAATGGAAGCAACCCCCTTTCCCTTTCCCCTATAGGTTTTAAAAACAATGTACACCAAGTATAACGTATGTTTCTGCACAAAAACCCTTTCTGAAAAACGTATGCAAACCTGGGTGCCATGGCAGGGCTGCGGCCACAATTTTAATTATACATGTACCACACAGACCGCCGCCAGCGGCACATTACTGCAAGAATGGCAAACTTAAAAAATCTTTAGATCAAAATATGTGAACCGAGAGTCTCAAAGTTTGTTCATGTATGATAGATAGCATAAATGCTTCTTTAGGGATAAACAAACTGTCATAGCCCATTCTATAGATGTATGGTCCAGTGTGTCTTATAGTCCGAAAAATACGGTAAATTGTTTCTATTTAAAGGGACTGTCTAAAAAAGAAAATTAATTTCAAATGGAGCCAAAGAAAAACAAGTTATACAGCAAAAGTGTCTCTCCTGCTTCTTCCCCCCTCACCTCCCCAAAAAAGTGAGGTGAACAGGAAAAAAAATTCAATTGTTTGTACCTGTACCTTGTTTTTTTGGTTCAATTTTTGTTGGAGTTTATTCTGAACAGTTTATTTGATGTGTTATCTGTATTTAGCAGGTCATTACATGTACAAGGGCTATATTATCAGAGCACAATTTTTACTGACCAAACCAAAAAACCCAAAAACCAAAAAACCAAAAAAACAAAAAAGATCTAATGCATACATCCAACTCCCCCCGTTTTTGGGGGGGGGTCCCCCTTTTTTGGGGTCCCCCCGCCCTCCCGGGGGATTTGGGCTTCCTCCCCCGCCTGCAGGGGGCGGGGGCCTTTAAATTTCCCGGGCGCAAGAGTAGCGCGGGGTGCGTACTTTCCCCCCCCGCTCCAAAACAGCGGGTGCAGGGGCCCGCGCGGCCGCTCACCCCCCGGGGTTTTCCATGTGCGGGGGGAGGCGGAGGGTCGCCCTCCTCCCCCCTCCCCCTGTTGTACGGCGCCAGTGTGTGCGCCGTATAAAAGGTCAACGGCGCAGGGGAATGGACGCGGGCGCGGGGGATGAGCCGGTGTTCACTTCCCCCTGCGCCCCCTGGGATCGGTCGGGGGCGGCCAGCTGCAGGAGCCTGGTAAAAGGGAAATGGATTTTATTATTTAATTTTTATTAGTTTAGGGGGCTCACCCCGGCTAACAGAGGGGCAACTACCCCGGCACAGGGGGGCACTAATGGGAACAAGGGGACTACCTGGCTAACAGATGGGGGCACTATGGCTAAAAGATGGGGGCACTCCTGGCTAACAGTGGGGGCCTACCCGGGAACAGAGGGGGCATACCTTTCCAGAGGGGGACATTACCCGGGAACAAAGGGGGCATACCTGGCAACAGAGGGGGCACTACCCCGGCAAAAGGGGGACATCACCCGGGAACAAAAAGGGGGCACTACCTGGCTAAAGATGGGGGCACTCCTGGCAAAAAAGGGGGCACACCCGGAAAGAGGGGGCAAAACCGGCAACAAAGGGGGCCCCTAATGGCAAAAGAGGGGGGGGACTACTGGCAACAGAGGGGGCACTACCCGGCTAACAGATTGGGGGGCATACCCGGCTAAAGAGGGGGGACTACTGGGTAAAAGGGGGGGAACTACCTGGGAACAGAGGGGGCATACTGGCTAACGTGGGGCACTACCTGGCTAACAGATGGGGGCCACCTGGCTAACAGATGGGGGCTATGGCAACAGAGGGGGCACTACCTGGAAAGAGGGGGCATACCTGGAAAAGAGGGGGCACTACTTTCAAACGAGGGGGGCACTACCTGGCAAAAAGGGGGGGACTACCTGGAACAAAGGGGGACTACCTGGCAACAGAGGGGGGTACCTGGGAACAGGGGGACATCTATGGGACAAAGGGGGGCCCACCCGGTAAAAGAGGGGGGAATCCCGGCTAAAAGTGGGGCCTAAACCCGGCAACAGAGGGGGCACTACCCGGGAACAGGGGGCCACCTTGGGGAACAGAGGGGCATCCCGGGTAAAAGATGGGGCACTAAACCCGGGAAAAGAGGGGGACACTACCTGGGAACAAGGGGGGGCACTACCTGGCTAAAAGATGGGGGGACACCCTGGCTAACAGATGGGGGGATACTGGCTAACAGTGGGGCACTACCTGGGTAACAATGGGGGACTACCTGGCTAACAGAGGGGGCACTACCTGGCAAAGATGGGGGCAACCCGGCAACAGTGGGGGCACTACCTGGTACAGATGGGGGCCTACCGGCTAACAAGGGGGGGATACCTGGCAAAAAATGGGGGACTACCTGGAACAATGGGGGCATACTGGCGAAATGGGGGCCCACCCGGTGACAAAGGGGGGGGACCTACCCGGAACAATGGGGGCCCTCCTGGCTAACAAAAGGGGGCACCTACCCGCTAACAAATGGGGGCACCTACCTGGCTACAATGGGGGGCACCTACCTGGCTAACAAGGGGGGCACCTACCTGGCTACAAATTTGACTCTACCTGGCTACAGAGGGGGCATCTACTTGGCTACAAGGGGGCATTCTACCGGCCTGGAAGGGGCACTACCTGGTTATGGGGGGCTACTACCTAGCTATAAGGGCATCTACCTGGCTTTCTTCCAAAGCCGTTATGCAGTTAGGTGGAGTGGGTGTGGCTTTTTGAAGGGGCGTGGCATACCAACAAGATGGGCGTGTCCATGCAAATTTTTGCCTGCTTTTTCATTTTCGAAAGTTGGCAACTATGATCTAATGATACCGCCACATCATGGCCACATACCAACCACCATAAACGGCCTGAATAATACCATTGTACTGTTATTGAATATAAACTGTTACACTAAGACCTGTAACGGTAGGAGTGGTGGAGCCTCTGAACCGCCGCAGGCGATGGTGTAAGCCTCGCCAGGGAGCGGAGTCTAAGTAGGTCCCGGTTTTCACCAGAGCCCACCGCAAAGCGGGAAGGACTGGCTGCGGCGGGAGTCCTACCAGGTCGCTACCCCTAGCGACTAGCCAGTGGTGGCGGCCGAGGTGCAGCGAGGTACCGAAGCATAAAACCAAACTCGTAGTCGTGGACAGGCAGTTAGGTCAGGGAAAGCAGCAAAGGTTTGTGGTCAGGAGACGTAAGCGAAGGGTCAGCAACGTAGGAAACACCAGGACGCACAGAGGAAATGCTTTCTCTAAAGGCAAGGGCACAATAGATCCGGCAGGGAAGTGCCAGAGGTGGTACCAATATATAGGACCAGCGGCCGGCAATTAACCAATTACCGGCGCGCTGGCCCTTTAAATCTGGCAGGACAGCCGCGTGTGCCCTAGGGAACAGGAGCGCGCGGGGACAGGAACGCGGCGGGGTAAGTACTGGCTCCCAGGAGAGTGGGTGCGTCCGCGGACCACGGCACCACCCGCCGCTGGCGCAGGGGAAGCAGCGGGGACAAAGGAATCTCCGTACTAGGTCCTGGTCCAAGATGTTCTCCTCCGGCTCCCAAGATCTCTCCTCCAGCCCGAAACCTTCCCAGTCGATGAGGGAATGTCGCCTCCCTTGGATGGTTTTCATGGCCAGAATTTCTTTTACCATGAACACGTTGAATGCCTCGGCCTAAGGGGATGGGGGGGGCGACCTTCCGGGAGAAACGGTTAAGCACCACAGGTTTCAGCAGGGAGACATGGAAGGCATTTGGGATCCGCATGGTAGTAGGGAGCCGAAGTTTATAGGCCACTGATCCGCTGCAACACCTCAAAAGGCCCCAGGAACCGTGGACCTAGTTTATAACTGGGGATTTTGAGCCGGACATACTTGGCGGAAAGCCACACCTTATCTCCCGGAGCAAAAGTTGGGGCCAGTCTCCTCTTCTTGTCCTCCTGGGCCTTCATGCGGGCTGTAGCTTGCTGTAGGGACTGGCGAGTCTGCTCCCAAATGGAAGACATGTTCCGGACCAAGGTGTCCACCGAAGGGACCTCGGAGGCCGATGGTAGAGGGAGGGGTGGGCGGGGATGCAGACCACAAAGTATGTAGAAAGGAGAAGTACCGGTGGATTCTGAGTCCAGAGAGTTATAGGGAATCTCTGCCCACGGCAATAAAACAGACCAGTCATCCTGTCGAGCTGAAACAAAGTGGCAAAGGTACGCCAGGTGATCCTCTCCACCTGACCGTTAGTCTGCAGGTGATAGGCCGACGAAAAGTCCAATTTCACTTGTAATCGGGAGCAGAGGGCACGCCAGAACTTGGAGACAAACTGGATGCCACGGTCCGAGACGACGTGACGAGGGAGACCTTGTAGACGGAAAATGTGCTTAAGAAGAGAGCAGCGAGCTGAGGAGCGGAGGGTAGGCCAGGCAATGGGATGAAGTGTGCCATCTTCGAAAATCGGTCCGCGACCACCCAGATCACGGTATTGCCCGAGGAAGAAGGAAGATCGGTGATGAAGTCCATCGATTCCTGGAACCATGGTGAATCAGGCGTGGGCAATGGGTGCAGTAGGCCGGAAGGGCCGTGACAGGGTGTCTTGTCCTGGGCACAGGTGGTACAGGATTCCACAAATTCTCTTGTGTCCCTGGCAAGAGTCGGCCACCAAAAGAAGCAGGAGATCAGCTGAAATGTCTTCCATGCGCCCGGATGCCTGGCAACCAGGGAGCAGTGTCCCCACTTTAGAATCCTCCTCCGGAGAGCTGGACACACATAAGTCTTACCCCGAGGAACCTGTTGCAGATCCACTGGAGCCACTTGGACCAATCATTCTGGGGGTATAATATGCTGAGGACCGGGTTCTTCTCCAACAGTATCGGAGGCATGGCAGAGAGCATCGGCTTTGAGGTTCTTCTCCGCCGGGCGGAAGTAGATCTGGAAGTGGAAGTGCGAGAAGAACAGTGACCACCTGGCCTGGCGAGGATTAAGACGTTGAGCCGACTGTAGATACTGAAGATTCTTGTGATCTGTGTAGATCTCAATAGGATGACAAGCTCCTTCAGGAGATGGCGCCACTCCTCCAGAGCCATCTTGATGGCCAACAACTCCTGGTCCCCGATGGCGTAATTCTTCTCCGCCGGAGAGAAGGTCTTGGAGAAGAACCCGCATGTGAGCAGTCTGCCCTTGGGCCCCTTTTGTGTGACGACTGCCCCTGCCCCCGCAGAAATGGCATCCACTTCTAACGCAAAAGGATTTTCTGGGTCCGGGCGAGACAGGATGGGCGCAGAGGCAAAAGCCGACTTAAGTTCCATGAATGCCTTTTTGGCCACCTGTGGCCCGAGATTCGGGTTGGCATTCTTCTTAGTGAGGGCCACCATCGGTGCCACCAGTGTAGAAAAATGGGGAATAAATTGCAGATAATAATTAGCGAACCCCAAAAAGCACTGAATAGCCCGAAGACCGACTGGTCGAGGCCACTGCAGAACAGCCATCAACTTGGCTGGATCCATCTTCAGGCCCTTATCCGAGACGATGTAGCCCAAGAAAGGAAGACATGTCTGAAGAAACAGGCATTTCTCCAACTTGGCGCACAGTTGGTTACTGCGAAGACGTCTCAGTACCTCGCGTACATGCAAGCGATGGATCTGCGGTTCAGGAGAAAAGATCAGTATATCATCCAGGTAGACGATGACACAGGTGTAAAGAAAGCCTCTGAAGATGTCATTAACCAATTCCTGGAAGACGGCTGGGGCGTTACACAGTCCAAAAGGCATCACCAAATACTCAAAGTGCCCGTCACGTGTGTTGAAGGCCGTCTTCCATTTGTCACCCTCTCGAATTCTAACGAGGTTATATGCTCCCCGCAGGTCTAATTTGGAGAAGATCTTGGCTCCCCGGAGACGGTCGAAAAGCTTGGAAATCAGAGGCAACGGATAGCGGTTCTTCACGGTGATCTTATTAAGGCCACAGTAATCGATGCAAGGGCGGAGAGAACCATCTTTCTTTTCAACAAAGAAGAAACCGGCTCCGGCTGGAGAAGAAGACTTGCGTATAAAGCCCTTCTGCAAGTTCTCCTGTAGGCCGACATGGCCTGAGTCTCAGGCACCAACAACGGATAGACCCTTCCCCGACGAGGACTGGTCCCGGGTAGAAGGTCGATCAGAAAATCATAGGGCCACTGGGGCGGCAGCTTTTCAGCTTGCTTCTCCGAGAACACATTGGCAAAATCCTGGTATTCAGCTGGCAGGTCTGGCAGAGGCTTGGGGAGTGACTGCTGAGAACTGGCACGCACCGGGCGAGGTGCGACCAAACAGAGATTCTGGCAATCCGGTCCTCAATGCAGGACTTCACTCGTTCTCCAGTCGAGCGTAGGGGCATGAAGCTGCAGCCATGGGAGCCCCAGGAGAATCGCTGAGGACGACCGAGGTAGCACATAGAGGGAGATCTTCTCCTTGTGCAGGGCCCCCACCTGGAGGGACACCGGCCTGGTGACAAAATGGATGGAGTCGCTCAGAAGCTCCCCGCTGACCGATGAAATCACTAACTGTTTTCCAGCGGCAGGCAATAACGGGATACCAGGGAGGCATGGATGAAATTCCTGGCAGACCCGGAATCCAGCAAGGCAGGGGCCTGAAACGAGAGGCGTCCGTGACTGCCACCAGCATCGTCAGTCATGGAGAGGAAGAATTTGCACCTAGGGATGCCTCTCCCACGGAACCTAGGTGCGATTGTTTCCCGGCCACTGAGGGCATTGCGGGCAGACTCGGCGGAAATTACCCGGGCTAGCACAGTACAGGCATAGATTTTCGGCCCGACGACAGGACAGCTCCTGTACCGATAAGAGGACCCAGTCCACCTGCATGGGTTCCTCACTGGCAGGCTGTGGAAACGGCAGTGGGGGCTTCTGGAATACTGAGGCCAGTCGAGGCAACTAGCGGGGACGTACGGCGTCTCGTTCTTGACGGAGCTCCTCCTGTCTCTCGGCGAAACGCACATTAATGCGAGTGGCCAGGTGGATGAGTTAGTTCAGCGAGGACGGAAGGTCTCTAGCGGCCAGTGCGTCTTTCACTCTGCTGGATAGACCCTTCTTGAAGGTGGCGCAAAGGGCTGCGTCGTTCCAGGAGAGCTCCGAGGCCAGAGTGCGAAATTGAATGGCGTAGTCTCCGACGGAGGAGTCGCCTTGTCGAAGGCTCAGGAGCACTGTCTCTGCAGATGACACACATGCTGGTTCCTTGAAGACATTACGAAATTCTTGAAGAAAGGCCTGTAGGTCTGCGGTTATGGGGTCGTTTCTGTCCCAGAGAGGTGTTGCCCAAGCCAGGGCCTTTCCGGAAAGTAGACTGACCACGAACGCCACTCTTGACCTTCCAGTGGGAAACTGGTCAGCCATAAGCTCAATGTGCATGGAGCACTGGGTGATGAAACCTCTGCAGAGTTTCGTGTCCCCGTCAAACTTGGATGGTAGGGGAAGTCGAAGCTTGGGACCCACAGTAGCCAGCGGAGTGGGAGACGTAGGAGGGACCACGGGTGGAGGTGGCGGCTGCTGCTGAGACGTGAAAAGCTGCCGCACCATTTCAGACAGCTGGTCCAATTGCTGAGCCTGTTGCATGATCTGCTGTGACTGCTGGGCGACAATGGACGTGAGGCCCGCAATAATGGGCAGAGGCACCTTGACGGCATCCATGGCCGGATCTAACTGTAACGGCAGGAGTAGTGGATCCTCTGAACCACCGCAGGCAATGGTGTAAGCCTCGCCAGGGAGCGGAGTCTAAGTAGGACCCTGGTTTTTCAACCAAGCCCGCCCAAGGCGGGATGGCACTTGCTGCGGCGGAGTCCTACCAGGTCGCTACCCCTAGCGCTGACTAAACCTGCCGAGTGGCGGGCCGAGTGCAGACGAGGTACCAAACTTAAAACAAACTCAATAGTCGAGGTCGGGCATATAGGGATCAGGCAGTTTCGTCGGTCGAGACGTAAGCAAAGGGTCAGAAACAAATGAAACAGCCACACGCACAGAGGAAACGCTTTCTATAAACTCCAAGAGCACAATAATCCGGCAGGGAAGTGTCCGAGGTGTACCAATATCTCAGCCGCAGTCCCCACCACCCACCTCTACCCTTGCAAACTCACTTCCCCTTAACTTGCTTCCCCACGACACTCATGACAAGCTCTCCTCCTTACTGTCCAAAATCCAACCTCCTAACCTGTAATCTTGTACCCACGCCAACCCACCTCATATCCCAGACCTCAGTTCTTCTATCATCCAGCCCTCACCCATCTCTTCAACCTATCAATAACCTCTGGCAATCTTCCCTTCCACTTTACACATGCTACTATCACTCCAATCCTAAAAAAAACAACCCCTTTACCCCTCTCTCTGACCCAACTATCGCCCATCTCACTGCTCCCTTTGCTTCAAACTACTCGAGCAGCACGTCATCTTCATCTTCCCCACCACTCCTCCAACCTCCTTCTTGACCCACTACTATCTGGTTTTTCGACCCCACCACTCTACCTGAAAAAACCGCCTAGACCAAAGTCCACTAATGACCTAGTTTGCTAAAGCCTCATGCCACTACTACTGAGCTCCTCCACTAGACGCTGTCCTCTGCCTTTGACACGGTCGACCATTCCCGTTCCTGCTACAAATCCTCTCCTCCCTCGGCATCACAGACTTGGCTCTTTCCCTGTATCTCCTTTGTACCTCACTGTATCGGAAAACTTTTCAGCGTCTCTCATTCTCGCTCCACCCTCCTCTCACCCGCCTCTCTCTGTCGGTGTCCCCCAAGGGTCACTTCCTGTCTCCACTACTCTTCTCTATCTACACTCTTTCTTGGTCAGCTCATAAAGCCTCACATGGCTTTCATTACCACCGTATGCTGATGAGACCCAACTCTACATCTCCGCCCAGATGTCACTTCTCTAACTCTCCCGGATCCCTGACTGTCTGTCCCTCCATTTCCTCCTTCTTCTCATCAGTCTCCTAAAAACTAAATGTTGAGAAACTGAAATCATCAACTTTCCACCATCCCAACTCTACAACTGCCCCAGTCTCTCTATACAGTCAACGCGCTACCTCTCACTCGATACCCACAAGTCCGCTGCCTTGGGTAAACCTAGACCTGCTCTATCTTTCAAACCAACACAACCAAACCCTCACCTCTGCCTGCCCGCCCGCCTCCACCTGAAAAAACAACACTCGCATTCCGCTCATCCTCAACTCAACACTACAAAAATTCTGGTTCATGCCCTCAACCTGTCATCTCCCTGCCAGACAACTGCAACAATCCTTCTCATGGCCTCCCCGCTAGCACCCACGCCCCCTCCAATCCATCCTTAACCTTCTGCAGCCCCGTCTTATCTACCTCTCTCCTCGCTACGCCCTCTGCCTCTCCCCGCTGCAATCCCTTCACTGGCTTCCCATTGCCCAGCGAATATCATTTCAAGCTACTAACCATGACCTACAAGGCTCCCATGACCTCTCCCCTCCATACATCTCTGCCCTAATTTCCAAATATCTCCCCTCAACTCACTCGTCCGCTCCTCACAGGCTTCTCCTCTGCCTCCCCTACAACTCCTCACACAACCATCTCCAAGACTTCTCCCGTGCTTCACCCACACTCTGAACTCACTGCCTTCCAACACAACAGACTCTCCTCCACTTCACCATCTCAAAAGCAACTGAAAATCATTTCTTTTCAGGCTGCCTATAACCTTCACTAAACTTGTCACTTACTTCCTCCACAGACATGTCTTCCCCCTCACCTTCTGTCTCTTTCCCCCTCCTTGTATATTGTAAACCCTCGCGGTAGGGTCCTCTCTCCCTCTGTTCCCCATGCCAATTGTCTTTATCCCTTATCACTGTACTCTTGAGTTATGTAATGTATGTAACCCCTCGAATGTACAGCGCCCTGGAATCAATGGCGCTTTAAAATAAATAATAATAATAATAGGACCAGCGCCCGGCAATTAACCACTTACCGGCACGCTGGCCCTTTAAATCTGGGAGCGTGCGCAGCAGCCGGCAGAGAGCCGCGCTGGACAGGAACAATCAGGAGGGTGGGTAATACTGGCTCCCAGGAGAGCGTGGCTCCGCGGCACGACACGCTGACGTGGCGCCACCCACCCCTGGCGCAGGGAACCAGCGGGGACACGGGTGCGCCCAAAGCCCAGCCTGCGGGCTGCGGGACCACCCGTGACAAGACCACTATTACCACCATACAATGACCACATAGTGGTAGATACCAGTGTACACAGGCTTTGCATACATAAGTGATTGCAGTGCAGTTACATTTAGGAACTCACATGTGACGTCTTTTCTGATGAGTCATCTGGTCCAGACCGCTATGATGTCTTCTCCCACCACAACTTGTCCCTGCAGAATTCATCTCACAAACATGTTAGACTCCAAACAGTGAAAGTTCCCTCAACCAACTATAGGGCACTCATTTGCCCCACCAGTAGGTAGAAACACACCCCATATAGTAGGCAGTAGACGCTCCTTCTATGTAGATTAGACCCTAAAATTAGTGAGATAAGTAGGCAGACTCTGCCTATTAAGTAGGTAAAGTCCCCCTTCATTATAGGGTAAGTATATAGGGCCCGCCCAATAAGTAGCTATATAGTGCACCCAATAGGTAGCTGAAGGGAACCCTATACTTCTTACTTAATAGGTAGTCTACCTTCTTATCTGACTAATTGTTAGGGTTTGACCTACCTAAAAGGAGCATAGTTGGTATATAGTGTACCCTCAGTAGGTAGGTACATAAGGCTTCCCCAGTAAGTATGTACATAGGCCCCCAGTAGGTATGTATAAAGGCCACCCAGTAGATAGGTAGGTATATAGGCCCCTCAGTAGGTAGGTACATAGGCTCGCCTAGTAGGTAGATAGGTATATAGGGCCCCTTTTAGTAGGTATGTATAAAGGGCCCTCTCTAGTATGTAGATAAATAGGACCCCCTCTAGTAGGTAGGTATATAGGAACCCAGTTGGTAGTTTTATAGGGCCCACTAGTAGGTAAGTAAGTACATAGGACCCCCTGGTAAGTGGTAATGTAGGGCCCCCCAGTAGGTAGGTAAATAAAGCCCCACATATGTATGTAGGTACATAGGTCCCCCAGTTGGTAGGTAGGTTTATACTGTCCCCAAGTAGTTTGATAGGTGTATACAGGCTCTGTCCCCCAGTATTTAGTAAGTCTACTATAGGGCGCTCCCCAGTAGCTAGTAGTGTAACAGGGCCCTTCCCAGTTAGTTTAGTTAGGTGTAATATAGGCTACACAGTAAATTATGGCGTATATAGTGCCCCCAGTAGTTAGTTAGGTGTATATTGGACCCCCCAGTAGTTAGGTAGCTGTATATAGTGACCCCCAATAGTTAGGTAGCTATATAACAGGCCCCCAGTAGTTAGGTAGCTGTATATAGGGTCCCCCAATAAAAAATAATAATAATATTCCCCTCTCCCCTGTTCTCCTGCTGAACTCTTTGAATCCGGAGCAAGAGGTGTGATGTCATTATGCAGCCCGCTCCAGAACGCCACTTCCGGCGTCTGGCCCTGAGCCTATTGCTAAGCTTAGGGCCTAGTACAGGCAGCAGCGTGATGACATCATTACATCGCGCCACTGCCTCCAGTGGGCTGAACGGCCAGAATCAGTGTATCCTGGCCAATTAGTCTCAGTGCACAGTGCAGATAGCAGTGATTACTGTATCGCTGGGTCTATGTGACAAAAATATATGTAGTTTTGCTTATCCTCCATTTTCTCTTAATATGTCATAATGTTGTACTTTCTGAGTTTCATGTGAAAATTAGTCACCTGCTTTTACTATTTCAGTGGGATCTCTACTTTCCTCATGACTTTCTAAAGTTATCTTTCCTTTTGGAATTTACTTATAGCTGTTATGTCTTCTCCCTGATAGATTGGCATTGCGCCCAGACAATATTATTGTGTGTTTCACAGTTAATGAGTTCTCAGTTATAGGGGCCTGACCAGCGCATCATGGCTTTTCAGATGTTGTAAAAAGCTAATTTATGAAGGGACGCCTCACATAAGATCTGTTGGTGTTTTCCTGACTGACACTCGCTGTTAAAAGGGTTTCCCAGCTAATGTTACTTGTCATAAGTTGTATAAACTCACTCAGTGATGTAGGTATCTTTTATGCTTTGTATAGCAATAATTATAACTGAAAGACATTGCAATATCTCTTTTTCTGTCATTATATAATTCTAACATTATCTTTTAATCATTTTAACACTTGTGAGTCTCTCTTTGAAAGAGTATCTGAACCTAATTTGAAATTCTCACTTTTTGAACTCTTCATTTTTTCAGCACCTCCCTACCTCTGTGCCCCACCTCTGTATAAACTTCTTATCCATAGCTTTACAAATAGTAATAATGACTCTCCAGATGACTGTGGGGCTTTCGTTGGTGCACCACGTTTTAGTCTTCTTCTGTGTCACCAAATTAGTTAGGCAGATAGGTGGTCCCTTTTTTAAGTAGGTAGAGCCTAATTAGTCATATAGTCACCCCCCATTAAGTCTATATATATATAAACCACCCATTCTATACATTATGCATATATGACCCCAGTGGCGGACTGGGGGGTCTGGGGCCCACATGGAAATTGATCTTGGGGTGCCCACCCTACTGTACATGAAAATATAACCCGGCCTCTCGGACATAAAATTCGCCCACTTTACCACATAATACAGTGTGCAAAACAGAACTGTAAGTGTAGAACAATAATCAAGTGAGTCACCTACGTCAGTTCAGTCTAACAATCAAGACACAGGTAAGTAGCTCCCTCCATAATCCCCCTCCAAAGTCCACATACAAAATCCACCTCCACCCACCATAAAATATCCCCCTCCAACCCACATTACAATATCCCCCTCCTATAGTCCACATACAATATCCCCCTCCTATAGTCCACATACAATAACCCCCCCACCCACATCAATATCCCCCTCCAACGTTTCCATGGTCATGCACCTCACCACCTTCAAAATAAACACCATCCAGAAAGTAAATGTCAAACTCCTATCACAGTGTCATCAGGGACACATTACGCTGATGGCATTATACCGGCACCGATATAACCAACAAACTCCACCACATAGAGACCCAAACACCAGCTCAGTATAACCTACATCAACCACCATAAAGAGACCACATAGAGATCAGACACCCAGCTCAGGTATAACCTACAACACCGCCATATATAGACCACATATCGGTCCCCAACACCAGCTCATTTATAACCTACAACACCACCATAGGTGAGACCACATATAGATCAGAACACCAGCTCAGTATAACCACTACACCTCCATATAAGACCATATGGAGGTCAGACACCAGCTCTGTAATAACCAACAACACCATAAGAGACCACATATTGAACCTACACACCAGCACATGTATAACCTACAACACCAGCCATATAGAGACCACCTAGAGGTCCCACCTCCAGCTCAGGTCAAAACCACAACACACCATATGTAGACACACAATAGAGACAGACACCAGCTCAGGTATAACCTACAACACCGCCATATAGAGACCACATAGAGGGTCCAACACCACTCAGGTATAACCTACAACACCACCAAAGGATACCACAATAGAATCAGACACCAGCTCAGGTATAACCTCACAACACCCCGCCATATACAGACCATATGGAGGTCAGACACACAGCTCATGTATAACCTACCAACACCATTATAGAGACACATAGAGGTTCGCACCAGCTCAGGACAAACCTACAACACTGCCCATATAGAAACCTCATAGAGGTGTCAGACACCAGCTCAGGTCACATCACATTACAGTGAATACAGCACTGATCCAATATAAGAAGTAAAATAACCCCTGAATCAGGGACTCACAGGAATCGTCCTTGACTGAAGAGTCGATCTCTTCTCTCATGTTTGTTCTTATTCCCTTTTCCTCTGCATCCGTTCCAGACCGCCATGATGACTTTTACGTCCCGGCCACAGCTCATCCCTGCAGAAATTACACATTACATTATACTCTGTGAGGGACTAGAACTCCAAACCCCTTCATTGTAAGAGCAAAGCTCCTAGCATAAAACTACCAGCCCTAGTTAGTAATCGGTTGAGCAGGGTCTTCTCTCAAAGGGGTGATTACTAACTTACCACCTATTGTTTTCACACTCACAGTGTCACTGACATCAAGCAGAGATCTTTCTTGAACTGACATTTTGTCCTTGTAGTTGGTAAAGATCACTGCCTGTTTTCATACAATTTGGGTGAACACCACAAAAACAGAAGTAAAAGCTGCTGCTTTCATTGTCATTTGTGGGTGTAAACTAAGAGATATAACAGGTGCTTCCTGTCAGCTTGAACGTTGAGTGATAGAGCTAGACATCTTTACATGGGTGATAGCTCTTTTTTACACTTTTTTTAATGACATGCATTTAGGAAAGTGCCTAACTTATGATTTCTAAGCATCACACGTCGACATTACATGGTGACCGTACTTCGCGAAAAACGGAGCGAGATACGTCCCAGTCATTATGGTAATCCACAGTTCTCATAGAGAACTATGGATTACTCCCTTCCCCCGCTAGCACAATACGGCGAGCGGGAAGAGAAGTGACATGTCAACTATTCACAGCGTATTCGCACCGGAATAATGAATGTCTATGGGGCCAGCGGGCTGCCGCCCCGCCCCTGTACACACAGCATAATTGCGGGGCGAAATACATCCTGCAATTAAGCCGTGTGAACATAGCCTTAGAATGCAGGTATATTGGTCCCCAGTAGGGAGGTATTCCCCTCCCAGTAGGTAACTGCATAGACCTCCTGTAGTTAGGTAGCTATATAGGAACCCATGAGGTACGTAGTCCCCCCATTCTAAATAGAGCCCCATGAATGATAATAAAAACTCAAAAATAATACTTCTCCTCATTCCTGCGGCAAATACGTCACTCCTCCAACACAGGTGGTGTGACTTTACCCACGGCATATCATAGGCCTCAAGCTTATAGGGGTTGTCTCACTACAAGGATTGATTTTTATGTTAAATATCTTCCAAAACAAGTCATTTTGCAATATGTGTCTATTAACAGTGCCCTACCTATTCCTAGGTGTCCTCTTTTGTATGGGCTGCATCAGCTCCTCAGGTCACTAAGCTACAGAACCTTTTAATCTCTCTCCTGATAGGCCTGCCAACTGCTGGTTGCCTATAGCTACAGAACTTGGGCGTTAATTATAGGATTTTAGGCACATTTAGTAGCGTAGAATGCGCCTGAATCTAGAACCAGTTCTACTGTTCGTCATAGATTTACGCTTTCCCTAGCTACTAAGCAACAATTCTGGCACAGTTTAAACCACTTGAAAGTGCACTACCTGTTCCAGAAGTAATGTGCCTGGATTTGTCGTACTGAAGCTATAAATGTGTAGCTTCGTACAGTTCTAGTGCGATACACCTCCCAGCATGTCCCCGATCTCAGGCACATTACAAAGTGCCACGGGTACTTTATAATGCGCCTGATATTGTAGTCCGCCTGATTACAAATAAAGCGAACAGGGCTGCGCCAGTTTTTTAGCTTATAAATGTCGCCACTGGTGTCTTCAGCAGCTCGTCACTGCAGACCAGTAGTAGCCATTAGAAGCCAGTAAACACTGAATTCAAAAAAGAAGCAGAGAAAAACAGGACTGAAGTAAGATAACTCAATGTAGTGAGATCAATCCTAAGGCACTCTATCTTAAAGGGGTTAAGTCTAGAAGAGGCAGCCTTCAGGTGGCACATTAGGACAGAATTAGGCTACATGCTATATTTTACAGCAATAGCTTTAGATGGCAGATCCTGTGAACACAAAAGGGTAAAAGAATATAACAGTCCTGCATCTTGGTAGCAGTCGTTCTAAAGCCTTATTCACATCACTTTTTGTGCCTCAATCACTGGCATCAGTGGCGTAACTACCGGGGTAGCAGGGGTAGCAGTTGCTCGGGCCCCTGCGCTTAGGAGGGGCCCCGGTGCTCTGCAACCACATTCCGCTACCCGTGTAATGCCGCTCCTGGGGCCCGCCCCGGCAGTGAACTTAACAGTTTCATCTTCGGCGGGCGGGGAGTCTGCGGGGCCCAGCCGCATACCTCCATCTGAACACCCTGGCCCCCCGGCCCCGATCGATCAGAGGCCGCGCTGCTCTGTAGTTAGCAGTACGAAGCGCCGATCGCTCCGCTCTGGCCACTTCCCCTGCCGCGCTCTGTGTTCCACGTGGGCGCACGCGGTGACGTCACATCACCGCAGCGCCCGCAGCTGAGGCGCATAGGCTACAGGGAGAGCATCAGAGCGTAGCGAGCGGCGCGATTGGGGAGCGTGACCAGAGGTAAGTAAGGGCTTTCTTATTTAACCAACCCCCATATGCCCCCTGCCTATAGCCCTCCCATACATGCCTGCCTATAGACCCCCATATTTCCTCCTATAGCTCCCCGATATGCCTCCTATTACCCCCCATATGCATGCTTATAGCCCCCATATGCCTGCCTAAAGCCCCCATATGCCTACCTATAGCCCCCCCCATATACCTACCTTGCCCCCCTGATGCCTACCTAATAGCCCCCCTTATACCTACCTATTGCCACCTATGCCTGCCTATAGCCCCCCCATATACCTACCCTATTGCCACCCATAATGCCTCCAATGCCCCCCATAAGCCTACTTAGACCCCAATATGCCTAACTATAGCCCCCCATATGCTGCCTATAACCCCCATAATAAAGTAATGCCCTGCCTATAGCCCCTATATGCCTGTCCCTAACCCCATATTGCCTGCCAATACCCCAGATAATGCCTGCTCTATATCCCCCATTATGCCTGCCTATACCCCCATATGCTGCCTATACACCCCCTATAATGCTGCCTCCTGTGTTTTCTGTTCCTTTCGTTTTCCCCTTTTCACTATTATCACAGCCCCCTATATGCCTGCCTATACGGCCCCCTATATTGCCCTGCCGTTGCCCTATAACAGCCCCTATATGCCTGCCCTGTATACCCGCCTCA
Organism: Phyllomedusa bahiana; assembly: GCA_025379985.1. Classification (NCBI taxonomy): domain Eukaryota; kingdom Metazoa; phylum Chordata; class Amphibia; order Anura; family Hylidae; genus Phyllomedusa; species Phyllomedusa bahiana. Next base: position 7,849 of record JAODAL010013327.1, on the reverse strand, counting down.
AGCCTGCCTGTCTACTTATATTGGGCCCCTTTAGCTACCTAATCCCTGCCTGCCTAATTATGGCAACTATTGGCTACCTAATCCCTGCCTGCCTATATGGGCAACTAAATGGCTACCTAAACCTTCCTATTGGGGCCCCAAATTCCAATCAAACCCTGCCTGCCTAAATGCACCCCAATAGCCTTGGGGGCAGTGCTGGAAAAGTCAGATTCCTAAGATTATTTGTTGTCTAAATCTGCAGGACAAGTGGTCGGGAGATGTCCATCGTGATGGGCGGACTGGACCGGATTGCAGAACAACAGAGAAAGGTCAACTGACTGTTCAGAGAAACGTCACGTGAGCTCACAAGATGTATCTGCCACTCTAATCACTTATATGTTTTGCAGATCCTTTAACACTGCTATCTACCACTAATTGGTCACTGTATGGTGTCAATATACACTCTGCAGAGCCTGTGTACACTGCTATCTACCACAATATTGGTCATTTATGGAGGTAATATACAGTACTGCAGAGCTGTTGTACACTGTGTCTACCACTATATGGTCACTTGTATGGAGGTAATATTCAGTCTGCATGAGCCAGTGTACAACTGTTGTCTACCATTTAATGTCACAGTATGGGAGTAATATACAGTCAGCAAGCCTGAGAACACTGGTATAATACAACTATATGTCATTATATTATTATATATTTATTATTAGTAGACAGTATTGTCTTTGTGTACAATCATTATAGTGTAGGGTATTATCAGTTTACTATGTGGTTGTTGAATTTGTGGGTCGAGATCTGGCTGTATAATCAGGTCCTTATGTAAATAGCGTTAATTGTAATGCTGGTCTTAGTATAGTGGGATTTGATTGTAGCAGTATGATGGTGCGATGTATGGTGAGTATTTGCCGCCTTTGTATTATCTAACATTATCTCACAGCATGTCCCTGGTACATGGCATTGACATGGATGGGGGGGGGGCCCTATCCAAAAGTTTGCTATGGGGCCCTGGCTCCTCTAGTTACGCCCCTGACTGGCATCCATCAGGATACCTTGAAAAAGATAACATAGCTTATAACTTGGCAGAACCATTGTGATCTGTAAGTCAAACATTGTAATATGTTTGCTCTATTTTACAATCATATAAATTCTACATGTTGGAGATATAGGCATTGTAGAGGTTGCAGTTGTCCATGGAAGTGGTCATAGCATTCTGGGACAGATGGAGCAACAAAGGATAGAGAATGTCTAAAATCAGAGAAGACTTCACCTGTGAGGCACTATCTTTTACATATACAGTCTTACGGTCTGCCTGGGTGCAACTCGTATCTACTGCTGTAATGTATAATGTATAATGGCAACATTGATTTAGCCGGTTCATCCAAGCCTATCATGTCTTATAAAAGATATATATATCTCCTTTGGGCTTTTGTGGATGATATGTTTTATGCCCCTAGTAATGCCCCTGGAACACACAATTAAAGAAGTTGTCCACTTTTTATTGTGTCTATTTACTATCAGACAATTTTCAAATATGGTTGTATTAGATATACTATTCCTGTATCTCTTTTATACTAGTGCTGTAGGCCTCCATCAAAAAGAAAAAATAGTGTAGCTCACATACCAGACCAGCCTAATGGCTCCTTGAAGTAACTATGTGGACTAAACAGTCATGTGACCACCACGCGGGTCACAGGACCCCTGGTTTCCAGCTAGGTAACATTAGTTTTATGAGGAGCAGAACTTCTCCAGTATTACTACCTTTACCAGGGTCTTATCATGTGACCACCACACAGGTCATGTGACCCCCTGGTATCCAGGTAACAGTTATGTATGGAGCAGCACAACTTCTCCAGTATTACGACCTCCAGCAGTGTCTTATTATGTGACCACAACACAGGTCATGAGACCCCTGGTATCCAGATAACAGCAATTTATTGAGGAGCAGAACTTCTCCAGTATTACTACCTCCAGCAGCATTTTATCATGTGACCACCATACATGTCATATGACCCCTTGTATCCAGATAACAGTAGTGTATGGAGAAGCAGCACTTCTCCAGTATTACCACCTCCAGCAGCGTCTTATCATGTGACTACCACACAGGTCATGAGACCTCTAGTATCCAGGTAACAGCAACTTATTGTGGAGCAAAACTTCTCCAGTATCACTACCTCCAGCAGCATTTTATCATGTGACCACACACACAATGATTATTCCACCATTATTTCTATTTCGTTACCCCATAGATGTCCCTGCTGATAACTGACTGCCAGGAAGTCACATGACTATTTAGTCTATACAGTTATAGTTGGAGCTATTACAGTAGACTGGAATGTGGGCTGCACCTTTTTTCTAAATATGGGGCTTACTACATTGGTACAAAAGAGGAGTAGGAGGAACATTTTCAATACATGTATATTAGAAAATTTTATGATTTCCTATTATATTGTAACAAATAAAAACAATATAATTGTTTATAGTGATATAGTTTTATTTTTTAACAACCTGCATAAACCTATTTATTTTCTGTAACCAGTGCCTCATTTTTTGTACTCCTTTTCTTTTCCATAAATATATAGGACAACATACAGTGCCAAGCAAAAGGGTAACAATATTTTCAACTTTTAACTCTCAGGCTCTATATCTCACCATTCACTACAGCTGTGAGACTACCATCATTTTATAGACAAACATAAGTTTAACTTGCAACTATTTAGCATATACTTAGTTATGCAGACTTTTTCCATGTAACTGCATTGTTACTGTTTTGCTCCTAAAAATCTAAATTTAAATTTTCATTATTTAATTAGTATTTTGTAAATCCATCTTTGGCTTTCAACACTGCCAAAATCTTTCTGGGCATACCCTCAATCGGACTCAAACATGTCTCGACCAAAATCAGATCCCAGGTCTCTTCTTGACGTTCCCAATGTTGATGCACATTGGTCGACTTGGATATCAACTCAGCTTTTTCTTCAAATCTACCCACAACTGTTCGATTAGGTTGAGGTCTGGGGACTATGAGAGCCAATCCAGCAACTCTACTTCATTGCCATTGACCCCTTTCGACATATGCTTTGGGTTGTTGTCATGGTGGAACACTATGTCATCCTTTTCATACCCATACCCATAGTACTTGAGTGTACAAAGTAGCTCATCTTGTAGGATACTCACATGCAGCTCAGCATTGAGACCACCATCGATCCTGGTGAAGTGCCCAACATCTTTGGCTGTGAAACAACACTATTTCATCAGTCTTTCTCCACCGAACCTGACAGTTCCTTCAATTTCTTGATCCATTAGCCCCCTTTCCCGTTGATTTTTCAAGACCCATTTGCACCCATCAGAGCCCGGTCTATTGACTTTCATCTCATTGCTTCAAATCACCCATTTCTTATCTGCTACTTACTACTTTTCATACTTTTTTGTAAACTCAAGCCAACGCTTCTTATGACAAGATTGAAGTGGAGGCTTCTTCACCTTTTTTCAGGCCATCATTCTAGACCTGTGTAACATGCGTCACACGGTGCTTGCGTGGCCGTCTGTGATCTCACTATTATAAAGCATATAAGCTACCTCCACTGCTGCGTTTGTCGCACCAGAACTATAGACCTTGTGATGAGCCAACTTATTGACTCCAATATTTTGCTTGGACGTCCACCTCTTGGCTGTTGAATGGATAGACAGACTTTATTTCACATTCTTCCAGTTGTCATGGTGCTCTCATGATGCAGTTTGGCAATCTTCCTGGCCCAGAGACAACTATTAATGAACTGGATAATGCTGTTTCTTTTTTTTTGGGAAATGTTTGTCATGGCTGCTCGAACCAGTGACCTTTCACTTGAGTATCAATCTAATAACACACTGAGCTATTAGGGAATGTGAGAAGAGGTTGTAATTTGTCCCACCATCAGGAGCAAAACAATAACAATGCAGTTACATAATAAGAATCTGCAGAGCTAAGCATATGCTAAATAGTTGCAGGTTAAAGTTATGTATGAGATCGCCAAGATGATTGTCTATAAAATGATGGTAGTCTCATGTTTAAAGTTGTAGTGGATGGGGAGATTTGGAGCCTGAAAGTCAAAAGTTCAAAACATTGTTACACTTTTGCTTGTCAGTGTATATAAACGGGGTTGTGCCAGTTTCCTGGCGTGATTTGCGGTTAAAAAGCTGTCTCTGCCCCAGTTCGACATATTTTTAAAAGGACTTGCACCATATACTGGCACACAGCCAACACCCTTGACAGTTTTGTCCATCCCAATTCATAAGATAAGACACATTTATGAATGTGTCTCAAGAGAATGCAGCGCACAAATGTCGTACTAAGCCATGCAAATTTCAAACTGCCGAGACAAATTCTGGTGCACGTTTTGGCGGATGTATTTGTCTTACAGTGGGGCACATTTATAAAGGGCTGTGAGACACTTCCATACATACTGAAGAATGCTACACTAACCTACTGAGTACAACTGTCTAGTTTTCAAACATCACCCATAATGTAGAAATCATGCATTACCATAGTCACGATACCCTTTATATTCATGTCTATTCACAAATATGGTGCTAAGTGGATATCTCAGCTTACACTGTTGCTCTACCGTCAATGGCTCGCCCCCTTAGGGATGCTTTTTTTAAAACCCACAACACCCTCATGAATGCTGACACCACTGCTCATCTACAATAGTCTTCCTGTATTTTTACATAGCTCATACAGCTTACAGAGACAAGTAAATCATTTCTAAGTAAAACCTCCAAAAAGTGGAGTGCTGCTTTTACAACAATGTTAAAAAAATTGGATTCACTGTGACCTTCTGGGATCATTAAGACCTTTTTGCACCAGATGCATGATTGTTTTTGTAAAGGGCCCAAAAACATAAAACAAATCATATTAAGCTAATGGTTTCTAAAATGTTTTGTCTAGTGCAACAAAAGATAGAATGTACTTATTAAATTTTGGTTACTCTCTCGTAAATTTGGTATAGGTAATTACTTTTCGGCCGCAAGCACACTGCCAATTAGGAATCAATGTTATAGAAATCTGTAACTTGGTTTTCCATAGACTGCTGTAAGTCCATACTGTCCTGCATAAACTGTATAGCCTATGTTTTAAATGGAATTTTTCATCACAGGCCCTATTACAAAGGTAATATCTACTAGAAGGGTTGCTCTTTGGGTAGGACACAATACATTGAGGTAATATACGGGAGGAGATATAGGAAAAGATTTACTAATACTGGCATTTGTTATACCAATTTTAAAAAGAAGTTTGCTGGAGTCTAATGCAAAGACTGTTAAACTTAGTGCATCTTTGGCTCTCTGTGTACTACAAACTGAAAGCTATGAGCTGGTGTAGATTTCCACTAAAATGAATTAAATTTTGCTAACCCTTAAAGGGGTTTTGCTAAGAGGTGAGTTCCCGACCCTAAAACATGATATTCCCCAAAAGAGGTTGAAAAAGGGCGTTGGTTTTGTGTTTAAAAAAAAAATACCTCCTTTTTTGGATGTCATCACTCCCCCTCCCTGGTTCCCGTATCAGCTTGTAGTTGGCAACATTGTTTTGCTAATTCACAGAGGAGAACAGTATTGTGCACAAGCTGTGTTTTATTTCTCCCTCTTATTTGCCCAGGAGAGAAGACAAACTCAGCAGGCAGCCTTCTTTCATTCCTTCAGGAACGGCTGCAGGAGAAGAAGGAGGGGGGCTGAGCAAAGAGCCAGGGAGAGTCTGCATGTTTACTCAGATAATTACATTACAACCAGTGGATTCTCTATACAAAAGACACAGAATCTTTCTCCCCAGTCCCTTCAAAGCTCGTTCATGTTCCCTGCCCTCAGATAAGAAGTGAAAACAATTGCAATTCCCGGCAAGATCGCTCCTGTCAGCACTGGTCGTGTCTATGTAAACTGTCAGTAAACCAAGGGCATGTAAGTCAGGCTGTAGCTCTCAGAGGCTTCACTTTTTTTGAATGACATATTTAGAAAAGTGATTAAATACCCATTTTGGAGGATCCCACGTCAACATTAGATTGTGGCAAAACCCCATTAAGGCTAGGGCCACACAGAATAGGACAAAAACTGTCAGAAAGTTTTTTTCCCAAAGTAGGACTGGGGGTTTTGTCATGTTTTGCGCAAAAAACGTGGTCGGTTTTAGCTCTTTTTCCATCGGCCGTATAATTGAACGTACGGGAAACCGACGGAAAGATGCCAGACACTGGTGGTTTTTACAACATGTTCCTAAAACCGACTGCACCAGAAAACGATCTGAAAAAAATGACTTGTGTACACTACAGGTAGTTTTTTTTCTCCTAAAGTCTATGGGCATGCAAAACGATTAGATTTTAGAATCCTAAAACCGCCAAGAATACGATTGTTTTTGTATATTGTGTAGACATAGTCTTAAGGGACCGTTTACACGGCACATGACAAATACCGGTCGGTTTATCTGACCGGTATTTGTCCGGTTTTTGTGCTGTGCATACGGCCATGGGAGGACGCCTTTTCTCCTTGATTAGTAGAGAAAAGCGCTCCGCCTTCACATTCACTTGTTCATATTCCGTCAGATAACCGGACAGAAGAATGAACATGTAGAATGTTTTTCGGGTGGCCGGCGGTCTGAAATACCGTCGGGCAGAAAACCTGTGCACCGGGGACTGCTGCACAGGTTTTCCATAGAGCCCCATGTAAACGTTTGCTACCAGTTTTTCAGATGGTTTGCAAACAGTCTGAAAAGCCGGCCGCAAACCGGTGCCGTGGGGACATGGCCTAAGGGTTTCTTGCTTAGCCCCATCCACTTTTTTTTATTAGAAAAGATGCAAAACCAGAGCAGATATAATAAAAGGTCCACATTTTTGCAAAAAGCAGACAGTGACCAAACTTTGTGGGACTCCACTACTAAATCCTTTCCATACCACCACAATGCCCATGGGTCTGTAATTTAATTAGGGAAGCCATGTGTTTATGTACAGGCTCCAAATCATCTACTTTCAAGGACTATTTACTGTGTAAGTTCATTTACTTTCACAATACAGAAAATGTAAGTTGCTGATGGTGCCAATATTGTCTCTCTGACAGTCCCTGCTGAGAAGACGTGATTAATTTGATGTATCTGCATCTGTTTGTTCTTTATTATGAAGATCATTCTCATATGCAAATTGAATAATAGCATTATATTAGGTTCTCATGAAGCTGTAGCTGTAAACCAAAGCATCATATTAATGAGCAGAAATATGTATTAGAATTTATTGCGCTATGTGAGTAAACAAAATATTTAATCAGTCAGAGGCTACATCTGATTGCATCTTTATTAATTTGGTTTATATTAGACATATAGGGCCACATGTATGAAAACGGTCTTGGTCTAAGACTTTCTTTATTGCCCATAGCAACCAATCAGAATTCCCCTTACATTTCATCTTGTGCTATGAAAGAATGAAACGGGCCCTCTGAGTCTTAGACCAAGACAGTTTTCATACATGTCCCCCATACAGTGTACAGCATTTATGTACATCTTTTGTTGATTGCAGTTGCATACTTATGCATAGCTACTAGCATTACATTAATGGTATGGTATGAATCCTGATGGAAACAATATTCTTTATCATTTTGTAAATATTTTCCATACTCAAACCCTTGAAGAATAATGGGAAATCAATACAAGTCTACAAAGCCTTCACATAACTGTGTTGTACTAGGTGCTGGAATGACTAATAATATAATCTACAGGACGTGTACTTAGAGGTCAATGTATAGGTCATGGTCACACCTGGTGGTAGGTATTCATTTAGCTTCCAACCCGAGACTACAAGTGGGTCAGAGGTGGGTTACTTGTTTTAGGTGCCAAAAACCCGAATCTGCT